>CM055756.1:1390600-1473100 GCA_029465975.1 Dallia pectoralis
GAACGTTTTGATATGCCATTTGTGTGTAAGGGGTTGAAACTCAGGCAGCAGGAGCAGTTTACAAATGTTCTCTACATTTTCTGCTGAATGGGCTCTCACACTCTAGTTTTGAAGATTCCGTCAATGTATTTCAATGGGGATTAATTAGCGACATTATCGTTAATATTTCGTAAACTACATAACGAAACCTTCTACAAAACAATGCCAACTAAATAGAGTTCGGGACGCACATTTTGACACCTTTTTGTCCATCTAGTGCAAAAACTGTGGGAGGAGTAGGCGGGGACAAAATTGATATAATAATAATAATAATAATAATAATAATAATAATAATAATAATATATATGTGAAATTACAATATGTGTCCTTGACCATAGTCAAGCACACATAATAATATATATGTGAGATTACAATATGTGTCCTTGACCATAGTCAAGCACACATAATAATAATAATAATATATATGTGAGATTACAATATGTGTCCTTGACCATAGTCAAGCACACATAATTATGTTAGCACAGCTGAAAACTGATAAATAAGCAATACAACTGGCCTCCTACAACAGGATAATATCCAAAAGCAATATCCCATACTATGCAAGAACTATAAGGAAGAAGCTGTCCGCTGGTATTTAGTCTATAATACAGTTGCTAGCGTAGTGACAGGATCTCAACCCATTTGAGCTGTTGTGGGAGCAGCTTGATCGTATGATCCAAGTGCCCATCAAGCCAATCAAATTGTGTGAGGTGCTTTAGGAAGCTTGGAGTGAAATCACTTCAGTTATCTAACCATGTCATTGATTATATCTCCTATTTGATCTCATTTTGTTTAAATGGAAAACAAAGACAATTCTTATAACCCCAAACTTTTGAACGGTAGTTATTCTGTCCTCCGCGTGCGTGTCTGGCACGAATTGACATATAGCTAAACATTAAAAAAATAAGTCAAAGGAGTCGAGAGTAGTTTTCCTCTTTTCTTATTCTTTTTTCTTTTTTGTGAAACTGAAATAACAAACAAAGGCTGTGCTTATAATCATTACAATTACGACACTAGATATATGTAAATGATGTAAATATTGAATACAAATAAATACATATAGACAATGAAAAACTATTACAATTAGTTATGTTAACAGCATTCAAAGGAGCAATGCTACATGTGACACTCAATAGTGCAATACTTCTCAGAAACATGGTGACTAAACAGTGTCGTAAACATATTATTTTTCTACACAATACAAACATAAGTGATGCTAAAAGATGATCATAACTGAAATACTTACAAGTAAAGCTTCTCCAAGGCTTAACACGGGGAGATGGCAAAAGATACTGTACTGCTTTCTTCTACAATCGATAAAGAGTTTTGCAACGAGGCTGACAGGAGTCACGTGACAATTTTAACCAATAACAATCTTTATCAGTTACAAGCCTAGAACAGTAAAGGTTGTTATACAAATGACCACTAGGTGGTGCTAAGTGACTAAAACGTGTCTAAAAATGCAAGACATGACACTCCCTGTCTGGTATTGAACACAATAACACGCCCATCTACCTTTACCAACGTTCATAGCTTAATAAGCTGACACATAGTCCGTTAGTAGACTTAAAGGGACATAAGGAGCACTACTTCTGTAATAGGCCTAAAGTACGTTCTTGCAGTCCCACCTTTGGTGACCTTCAGTTCGAGTTTCCTGACCTTTCCATCAGAGCTTGAGAAGGCCTTGGTGACGAGAGCCATAGGCCACTCGTTCCTTTTGACTTGAGCATCCTTCAGCAACACCAGATCACCTTCTTTGATGTTGGGCTTACTGGTCTGCCATTTGCAACGTGTTTGCAGAGTTACCAGGTATTCACGCCTCCACCTGGTCCAGAATGTATTGGCAAGGTGCTGAACCATTCTCCACTGTTGACGATAGAGGGCGGGGTCCTCAAAACTCCCGGTAGGAGGATGAGGAGTACAGACCTTTTGAGTGAGGATCATTGCAGGTGTGAGAAGGAAAGGTGAACCAGGATCTGATGATATGGGGGCAAGAGGTCTGGCATTGACAATGGCACACACTTCTGCCATGAGGGTAGACAAAAGCTCGTGGGTGAGGCGTGAAGGTCCAACTTGTGTAAGCATGGAGTCTAGAATTCTTCGTGATATCCCTATCATTCTCTCCCATGCACCACCCATGTGAGATGAGTGGGGCGGATTAAAGATCCAGGTACAACCTTCGTCGCTGAGGAACCGTGACAGGCTTGGATGGTCGGGCATTTTCAACTCTTTGCACGCTCCTCTGAAGTTTGTGCCGCAATCAGAGCGGATCTGTTTTGGAGGGCCACGTAGAGCAAAGAAGCGGCGCAAGGCATTGATGAAGCTGGAAGTATCCATTGCCTCTATCAGCTCGATGTGAATAGCTCGTACACTTAAGCATGTGAAAATGACTGCCCACCTTTTGCTGTTAGCCTGGCCTCCACGAGTGCGTCGTGCAGTGATGCTCCAGGGTCCAAACACGTCCAAACCAACGTAAGTAAAAGGTGGTTCTGTACTCACACGGTCGGGGGGAAGATCGGCCATCCTCTGCTCTGCTGTACTCCCGCGTAACTTATTGCAGGTGACACACTTACGTAGTACGCTGTTAATACACCTTTTTGCTCCAACTATCCAAATGCCGTCTGAGCGTAGGGCTGCTTCGGTGAAGACGCGGCCTTGATGTTTCACTCTGTCGTGGTAGTAGTTGATCAGTAGTGTCGCTATGTGACTACGACCAGGGATGATGAGTGGATGCTTTTCCTTTGTTTCGAGTTCAGCATGTTTAAGTCGACCGCCAACTCTTAACAGACCATTGGAATCAAGGACAGGATGTAACTCTTTCAATGGACTATTCCTAGGGATGTCTTTTCCTTTCTGGAGACATTTGAACTCCTCTTTGTATGCTTCTCCTTGCGTACACTGGATTATAGTATGTTCTGCTTCCGTTCGCAGATCAGCAGTGTGAGACTTTCTACAGTGATGCCAGCCTCTACAAGTCTCTTTCTTCTTAAATGTCTGGGCAATGTGTATAAGGGATGATGTAGCCCTGACAAGAGACTTCCATGAGGAAAATCTGTCGAAGCGATGTGAGCCCAAACTAGTGTTTGCGGTGGTGCATTTTGTGATGAGAGTCCGTACCTCAGCATCGGATTCTGGATCAATGAGGTTGAAAGATGTCTCCTGGGTTCTGTGTGTTGAGACCGGATGCTGAAGGAAGGCAGGACCGGTGAGCCAAGTTGTCTCTGAAAGGAGCGCTGCAGGTATCGGCCTGGTTGCAACATCTGCAGGGTTGAGGTTTGTTGGGACATAATGCCACTGCTCAGGATGAGAGAGTCTTCGTATACGTTGTACTCTGTTACTGACGTATACGTAAAACCTCCTAGTTTCATTGCAGATGTAGCCTAACACCACCTTACTGTCGGTGTAAAATTCCAGAGCATCTGGCTGGATGTCGAGCTCCTGCAAAACTAACTCTGCAACCTCGACTGCCAGAACAGCAGCGCAGAGCTCCAGTCTGGGGATGGTGTGGATGGCCTGAGGAGCTAGTTTGGCTTTACCCATGATGAAACCTATATGGCACTGTCCGTCAAGATCTGTCACTTTTATGTAAGCAGCGGCTGCGATAGCTTGTACTGAAGCATCTGAGAACACATGGATTTCTTTTCTCTTAGAGTTGGAGAGAGATGTAGTGGTGTAAGCACGAGGAACTTGAAAATACCTTGAGATCTTGTAGCGAATCTTTCCATGCGGCCCATTCCATTTCTTTCTCAGCAGGAAGGGGGGCATCCCAGTCGGTGGTGGAGCTGGTGAATTCTCTGAGCATCTGCTTACCCTGGATGGTGATGGGGGCGACCAAGCCAAGAGGATCAAATATGCTGTTGACTGTTGCAAGAACACCTCTACGTGTAAATGGCTTGTCGCTAGTAGCGATGTTGAAGGTGAAGGTGTCGCTGCTGAGATCCCAGCTTAACCCGAGACTACGTTGAACAGGGGGGCTGTCTACATCAAAGTCGAGATCTTTCAGGTCTTTTGCATAGTCTTGTGAGGGAAAGGCTAGCATGACTGCGGAACAGTTTGACGCTATCTTATGGAGTCTCAGGTTTGACATGGCGAGCATCCCTTGTGTGGCTTTGAGCAGGCTGATGGATTCATGAGCAGAGGGTAGTGACTTCAGTCCATCATCGACGTAAAAGTCCCTCTCTACGAAGTGCTTTGCTTCTGCACCGAATTCAGATTCTCCATGTAAGGCTGCACGTCGCAGACCATACATAGCAACGGCAGGTGAAGGACTGTTGCCGAATACATGTACTCTCATTCTGTACTCGACAATTGTTTTGCTTGTGTCATTGTCTTTGAACCACAGGAATCTGAGATAGTTCCTATGGTCTTCGTTGACGATGAAGCTGTGGAACATCTGTTCTATGTCCACGGTGATGGCTTACTGCTCCCGTCTGAAGCGTAATAGAACTCCATGAAGGCTATTATTCAAGTCTGGCCCAGTGAGCAACACGTCGTTCAGTGAAACGCCTAAGTACTGAGCGCTTGAGTCAAACACAACTCTGATTTGACCTGGTTTGCGTGGGTGATAAACTCCAAAGGTAGGTAAATACCAGGCTTCCTCTCCCTCACTCAGCGTTGGAGCCAATTCGGCATGATTGTTATCGAAGATCTTCTGCATAAAAGCTACGAAGTGTTCTTTCATTTCGGGCTTCTTGTCGAGTGTACGGCACAGAGAGGTAAGGCGGCTGAGAGCTTGCTCTCTGTTGTTTGGGAGTCGAGGGCGTGGTGTGCGAAATGGTAGAGGAGCCACCCAGCTGTTTGTGTCATCCATAAACATCTGTTTGTCCATCAGTTCAATGAATTTTTGGTCTTCGATTGAAGTTGCCACTCTATTGTCGTCCTGTGTTTTCTCAAAGACTGTGCTGCCCAGGGAGGAGTTTGCGGGACCCGCAGTAGGGCTGTGTCGCGGGAGTCGACTGAGAGAACAGCGACTTTGAAGTTGGCTCTTTGAAGTGCTTGCCGTTACCTTTTCTTGGACGAATAGGTTATTTGGGCATGGGTCGAAGTGGGATGGACGACCGTTTTCCAGGATGTTTGTTCGATATGTGCTGACAGCTGTAGGCTTATGGGCAGCACCTAGACAGACATCCCCAACTACAACCCAGCCAAAGTCAAGTCTCTGAGCATAAGGGGCATTTTGTTGTCCATTGCGTTGCTCTCTCACCTTGTGAACCTGTAGGATGTCACGGCCTAGGAGGAGGAGGATCTGTGCGTCCGGGTCAAGTGCGGGAATGAGGTGAGCTATGGTCTTCAGGTGTGGGTGATGCTTTGCTGCCTCAGGAGTGGGGATCTCTGATCGTTCGTCTGGCATGTAGTTGCACTCAATGAGCGTAGGGAGTGGCGCACTGAAACTTCCATCAAGTGACTGAGCGATGAAGTGTGTAGCTCTTCTGCCTGACGTCTCTGTGACTCCAGCACAAGTACGAAGTGTGAAGGGAAGGTCTGTGCTCTTCAGATTGAACATATCGAAGAATTCAGGCCTAGCGAGTGATCTATTGCTCTGATCGTCGAGAATAGCGTATACTTTCACTGACTGTTCTGGGCGGTTTTTGGGAAACACTGAAATGAGGCAGATTTTTGAGCAGGACCTGGAGCTTTGGGGGTCCCCACATACTCTGGTGCATTTGGAGTTAATGGCCGGAGGTGTTTTCTCTCTATCTTCCTCCCCGCCGTTCTCTAACTCGGGAACTTTCGCTGTCCACGTGGGTCGACCAGGGTGTAGGGCTGTGATGTGACTGAAGCTATCACACTCTTTACACTGGACTGACATTTTACAGTCTTTTGCCACGTGATTGTTTGAAGAACAACACCGGAAGCATATTCCATTCTCCCTTAAGAACGCTTTCCGATCCTCTAGGGTCTTCATTCTGAAGCCTCTGCATCGTCTGAGAGGATGAGGCTTTTTATGAATAGGGCATTGTCTGTCCACGTCTAGGTTACTGCACCGAGACTCTGGCGTGCCCGTGGAGCTTGAGGATAAGATGTCGGTCTTATGGGTGGAAACCATGCTCTCGCTGTGTCCATACCTTTTCATAGAATGGTCTTGCCTGATAGAAGTAGGACCAGATGGGTTCAGAGCGAAGCTTGGATCGTTGCGTGTGTGTGCTTCATGACACACAAAGCTGGCGAAGAAAGAGAATGGGGGAAATGGAACTTGGTACTGGATCATGTACTGAGAACCTTGTGACATCCACTTCTCTTGAAGATTATATGGTAACTTCTCAACAATAGGATTTACCCCACGTGCAGTGTCAAGGTAGGTCAGCCCAGGTAGGTAACCGCTCGTTTTTGTTGCTTCAAGCTCTTTTAACAGGTCACCGAGCTCTCTTAGCCTTGTGGGATCTTTGTTGTTAATTTTGGGAAATGTTTCTAGTTTGTTAAGGAGAGTTTTTTCAATTATTTCGGGACAGCCAAAACACTCCTCAAGGCGTAACCACGCCACCTTAAGCCCTGTGATGGGATCGTGCACATGAACAGCTCTCATTCGTCTTACGTGTTCTGTGGATTTAGGGCCTAACCACTTTGTTAGGAGGTCGAGTTCTTCACTGGCTGTAAGGTTTAGCTCCTCCATGGCATGGTGAAATGAGGACTTCCAAGCCCAGTAGTTTTCTGGGCGGTCATCAAACTTGATGAGCCCGGATGTCACAAGCTCGCGTCTCACTAGGTATCTAGCAATATCACTCAGATCGCCGTGGCTGGCGCTGGATGGCTGATGTGTCGTGTTGTTGCTAAACCGAGCAGGGGTCTGGGCTGCTTGGAAAGGGGCGTTTATGTAGGGAGCTTTACGGTTGGTTTGGTTTATTCTCTCTGAAGTGGTCTTATTTACTTGGCAGTAGTCATGATGGTTGTGGGCCGGTGTATTTGTCTCACCTGCACTGTTTGTGTTGAACGATTCAGGAAAGCAGTGAACTTGCTGTGACGTGTCAGCAGGTACTGCCTTCGAGGGTGAAAGCTGACTAGGGTGTATTCTAGTGTGTCGTTCAACATAATCAATTGTGCGTCGTTCTTGAGAGTCTTTAGGAACGTTGATAAGATCCTCAGATTTAATACTTCCTTTTGACTCCAATTCAGCAGCTGCAGACTCTAGTATTCTGGCTTCAACTAATGCTGCTGTCACTTCCTTCTCATGGTGTAGTGAGACTAGCTCAGCTTCTAACCGGGCCCTTTCTAGCATTACCTGAGTTTCTCTCTTTACGAAGTCAGACTGGGCACGTACAGCCTCGGCTCTTGCTCTTGCTTTAGCTGCTGTCATACTTGCTGACGACTTGCTAGAGCTCTTAAATGAACGTGACATAATTGAGTGGGTTTCATACAGTTGACTGGGAAAATGATGAGTTGAATTAGGATGACTCTCTTCTTTCTCTTTGTCGTCCATCTTGTGTGTGCTGGGAACCTCCATTAGGCGTGGTCAGCGTAGGAAGATGAATGATGAGGAAAACAAGAGTAGCTGCAGTGTTTCTGTCACGAGTGGTGAGTTAGGGTACTGCACTGTCTGGTTTCGGGTGCCCACTTCCTGGTTTATGTTGGTTACAGCTGTTGGGGTTTTGCAATCACTGGGCTATAAAGGGGATTGCTAGATGTCACTCTTTGCTCTTCATTGTTACATGTCACAGTATGATAGAGGTGAGTGTTTGTTTGTAAATAGGTTGTATTGGTTTTGGGAACTGTATATTTATAAGACGCTACATATGCGCACTTTCATTTCAGTTTAGCCATTTAGCCTTTTGTCGCCGTTTTCGGTTTGTTTTATGTTTGAAGAAATAAACCTTGTCTTTAAACGGATCATCTACGACTCTGCACATGGCTTCCTACACTACACCTTACAGCGGTCGTGACAGAATGAAGAGCCACCTAAGCCAGCGGAGCCAGACGGTGAGTGGATTCCACGGGGGCAAGCAATAGCGCCCCGTCGGATGAAACTCACCGTCGCCCCACGGAGCGGTGGGAATGGAATCGGCCGGAGACACCACAGGAGCGGTGGCTACGTCTCCGGCCGTATGCTGAGTACGAACCATCAATGCAGCATTCAGGGTCTGTGAAAATGGGTCCGCGGGCCTTCTATGAAGGCAAGAGGACATCCCGGAGGCGCCCAAAGTGATTTTTGGGGGAGCTAACGGGTGTTCAAGGAGGTCCGCGGAGAGAACACCAACGACCCTGGTGCTGCCACAGCAACCACCCACTGCTCCGGGGCTGCAGCCAGAGCCAGCAAGAGCTCTGGAGCTGAAGCAAAACCCCAGCTCCAACAGGGCTATGACCCTTTCCGGCCACCAACCTCCAGGGCCCAGAGACCACCTAAGGGCCTGGAGAGCCAGCCGTCCGAGGTGATTAGGAGATGGTGGGGGTGTGGTTCACCCTACAGGACCAGCCTCTCCCACTCCAGCAAGAGTGCCCTGAGCGGTCCCTTCCACCACAGCAGGAGTTCCAAGATGAGCCCCTCCCACCTTTGCTTGAGTGTACTGAGCGGCTCCTCCCTCCTCTGCGTGAGTGTCTAGATGAGCCCCTCCCACCTTTGCTTGAGTGTACTGAGCGGCTCCTCCCCCCTCTACGTGAGTGCCCGGACCAGCCCCTCCCACTGAAGCGTGAGTGTCCTGAGCGGCTCCTACCCCCTCTACGTGAGTGCCCGGACCAGCTCCTCCCACTCCAGTGTGAGTGCCCTGAGGGGCTCCTCCTTCCTCCGCCAGAGCTCCCAGAGCGTCCCTGCCTGCCAGAGCTCCCGGAGTGTCATCTCCTTCCTCCGCCAGAGCTCCCAGAGCGTCCCTGCCTGCCAGAGCTCCCGGAGTGTCATCTGCTTCCTCCGCCAGAGCTCCCGGAGCGTCCTTGCCTGCCAGAGCTCCCAGAGCGTCCTTGCCTGCCAGAGCTCCCAGAGCGTCCTTGCCTGCCAGAGCTCCCAGAGCGTCCTTGCCTGCCAGAGCTCCCAGAGCGTCCTTGCCTGCCAGAGCTCCCAGAGCGTCCTTGCCTGCCAGAGCTCCCAGAGCGTCCTTGCCTGCCAGAGCTCCCAGAGCGTCCTTGCCTGCCAGAGCTCCCAGAGCGTCCTTGCCTGCCAGAGCTCCCAGAGCGTCCTTGCCTGCCAGAGCTCCCAGAGCGTCCTTGCCTGCCAGAGCTCCCAGAGCGTCCTGCCTGCCAGAGCTCCCAGAGCGTCACCGCCCGACAGAGCTCCCAGAGCGTCACCGCCCGACAGAGCTCCCAGAGCGTCACCGCCCGACAGAGCTCCCAGAGCGTCACCGCCCGACAGAGCTCCCAGAGCGTCACCGCCCGCCAGAGCTCCCAGACCGTCACCGCCCGCCAGAGCTCCCAGACCGTCACCGCCCGCCAGAGCTCCCAGAGCGTCACCGCCCACGTCGATGGCCGCCGCCACGCCCACGTCGATGGCCGCCGCCACGCCCACGTCGATGGCCGCCGCCACGCCCACGTCGATGGCCGCCGCCACGCCCACGCCGATGGCCGCCACCACGCCCACGTCGATGGCCGCCGCCACGCCCACGTCGATGGCCGCCGCCACGCCCACCACGATGGCCGCCGCCACGTCCCACAAGATGGCGGAAGCCTTGTCGCACAAGACGGCGATCGGGCCACCAAGGCCCTTTAAGGGCTGGACCTGCTGTCTTGGACTAACCCTTTGGGTATGACAGTGGGTCCTTGCCTGTTGCTCCCTTGTTTTTTTTTTTTTTTGTATGTTGTTGATGTTGGTTGTTGTTGGCTATCTGGGAGCTAGCCTTAAGTGGGGGTACTGTCACGAGTGGTGAGTTAGGGTACTGCACTGTCTGGTTTCGGGTGCCCACTTCCTGGTTTATGTTGGTTACAGCTGTTGGGGTTTTGCAATCACTGGGCTATAAAGGGGATTGCTAGATGTCACTCTTTGCTCTTCATTGTTACATGTCACAGTATGATAGAGGTGAGTGTTTGTTTGTAAATAGGTTGTATTGGTTTTGGGAACTGTATATTTATAAGACGCTACATATGCGCACTTTCATTTCAGTTTAGCCATTTAGCCTTTTGTCGCCGTTTTCGGTTTGTTTTATGTTTGAAGAAATAAACCTTGTCTTTAAACGGATCATCTACGACTCTGCACATGGCTTCCTACACTACACCTTACAGCGGTCGTGACAGTTTCGCCCTTTGTGATGCTACTTTTTCACTATTCTGTCCTCCGCGTGCGTGTCTGGCACGAATTGACATATAGCTAAACATTAAAAAAATAAGTCAAAGGAGTCGAGAGTAGTTTTCCTCTTTTCTTATTCTTTTTTCTTTTTTGTGAAACTGAAATAACAAACAAAGGCTGTGCTTATAATCATTACAATTACGACACTAGATATATGTAAATGATGTAAATATTGAATACAAATAAATACATATAGACAATGAAAAACTATTACAATTAGTTATGTTAACAGCATTCAAAGGAGCAATGCTACATGTGACACTCAATAGTGCAATACTTCTCAGAAACATGGTGACTAAACAGTGTCGTAAACATATTATTTTTCTACACAATACAAACATAAGTGATGCTAAAAGATGATCATAACTGAAATACTTACAAGTAAAGCTTCTCCAAGGCTTAACACGGGGAGATGGCAAAAGATACTGTACTGCTTTCTTCTACAATCGATAAAGAGTTTTGCAACGAGGCTGACAGGAGTCACGTGACAATTTTAACCAATAACAATCTTTATCAGTTACAAGCCTAGAACAGTAAAGGTTGTTATACAAATGACCACTAGGTGGTGCTAAGTGACTAAAACGTGTCTAAAAAATGCAAGACATGACAGTAGTAAAAAGCTTATCTTAGTAATGTTGCTTTAAAAAAGACTAGTAGTGCATTTGTAAAATCTTCCAAAAAAGCGCAAAAATATATTTAGAAATAGTCTATTTGTCTAACTCTCATAGACATCTCTCAGATTCAGTAGAAGCACTTAAAAACAAACTTCCTAGCCAGGTTATGCGTTTCTGAGCAGTAAAATAATTTAACCTTTCTTCAAACAACATTATCCACGAAAAAAATGGAAAATGTTTCCATAAATCATATTTGACAGAAACCCAGAATTAAAGAGTATATGGTAAAAGGAATAGTGTACTTAGATTAAGACAAAACTGATGTATGATTAGAACAGAAATAAATAGTGAGAATGACAAATGGAGACAAGAAATAGAGTAGAATGATCATTGCTCACACATATATTTATATATATTTATATACAAATATATATATTTGCCTCTCTCTCTCTCTCTCTCTCTTTTTCTAATATTCTTTCTCTGTCCTTTCCTCTCTTCTATCGATCCTTTTACTGTTTT
This sequence comes from Dallia pectoralis, assembly GCA_029465975.1. Taxonomy (NCBI): domain Eukaryota; kingdom Metazoa; phylum Chordata; class Actinopteri; order Esociformes; family Umbridae; genus Dallia; species Dallia pectoralis. Next base: position 1,401,971 of record CM055756.1, read on the forward strand.
CTCACTCTCTGTTTTTCCTCTGTTTCGTCTTCTTTCTTTCTCCTTCCAGTCCTTTAAAGATTATTTGTTTGCAGATCATCTGCGCTACATAGATGAATTTGGAGATTCGAAGCTGTGCTGTAAAAAAATGTCTGCCATGTCAAATGTCCTAGATTTCATGTCAAATGTCCTAGATTTCATGTCAAATGTCCTAGATTTCATGTCAAATGTCCTAGTTTTCATGTCAAATGTCCTAGTTTTCATGTCAATAGCCAAAGTTGCCATGACACTAATCATGTTCACCGGCTGCACAGTTCATTGGGCATATAACTCTTTAAATGTTACTAAAGGTTTGGCTAACAACTTAAATGAAATGCTAATTATTGCATATAGTAACAACTAAAATGAAACTGATTAGAAGTACTTTTTCTGAGGATTTGATTGCATTTTTAATGGAGAGATTACTTTTTACTCTTTAAGTGCTGTAGTAGTGTCTTGGTACCTAAATGGGGTACGCCGGTCGGTGGCATTTCTTTCCAGTTGCCGAGAAAGACTTGAAAGACTTGCCCGTCTGCGAGGGCTGTGCCAAGGGGCTGACACTATGTTTTGTTCCTGGTGGAACACGTGCAGTATTTTCCCATCATAAATCTCCCCTGACATAGACGCCTGTAACCGAGCCTCTAACTACGCTCTCTTCTCTTGTAGGCGATAATTCTCCTTCAGTTTATATGTACAATTACTACAATGAAAAGGCATAATGGTAGTTAATGAAACCTATTAAAAACGTGCAGAGACGAGTAGCACGGCTTGTCCAAATAGAGGCCCAGGTAAAGTCCCGGTGAAAAATCGGATAAGGATAGCTTGTTGGTAAAGTGTAAAACAGAATCGAAGAAATTAAGCAAGTTACTTTAAAAATATTAACAGGACACTAAGGTTGGGTAAGTCCAGTATCAGTAGGCAGTCAAACATAATTAGTCCAGTACCAGTAGGCAGCAAAACATAGTTAGTCCAGTACCAGTAGGCAGCCACACATTATTAGTCCAGTACCAGTAGGCAGCCAAACATAATTAGTCCAGTATCAGTAGGCAGTCAAACATAATTAGACCAGTACCAGTGGGCAGCCAAACAGAATTAGTCCAGTACCAGTAGGCAGCAAAACATAGTTAGTCCAGTACCAGTGGGCAGCCAAACATTATTAGTCCAGTACCAGTAGGCAGTCAAACATAATTAGTCCAGTATCAGTAGGCAGTCAAACATAATTAGTCCAGTACCAGTGGGCAGCCAAACAGAATTAGTCCAGTACCAGTAGGCAGCAAAACATAGTTAGTCCAGTACCAGTGGGCAGCCAAACATTATTAGTCCAGTACCAGTAGGCAGTCAAACATAATTAGTCCAGTACCAGTAGGCAGCCAAACATTATTAGTCCAGTACCAGTAGGCTGTCAACCATTATTAGACCAGTTTCAGAATACTTGTTTTTTTTAGCTTGGTAACAATAATTATTAGCAATCATGTACACAGAGATACAATATTCAGCCTGTTACTCCACCCATTAGATTAACAAACAGAGATTGTGCAATAAATAAATGCAAAATTACACACGCAATTACTCATTCACTCATTTACTATTTTTTCTACTTCATAATTTCTCAAACAGAAAATATTTCAATCAGTAATATAGGTCTGATATAGGTCTGATATTGGCAGGCACCACAAAAAAAAAATTTGAACAAACCAAGTGCCGTTGTTGTGGCCATTGCCATGTTTTCCTGTGGGTCTCTTTGCACCCCCTGCTGGTCTTGAGGTGTTCCTGCCATGCCTGGATCCTGCACACCTGCCATCCATCAACTAATCAACCACCCTATATCTACCCCGGTTTTCCAGCCACTCCTCGTTAGATCGTTGCTTCCGTAACAGTGGTAGCTTTTTCACGACTCGACCCAGAACTATATTGAATTATTCCCAGTGCAATACTTCCTTGTGTTATTTTGACTGTTCTCTTTTTCTCCCCTGTTTCCAGAACCGAACCAAGTGTTTGTCCTCGACCACCAGCAAACCAAACTACCAACCTGTCTTGCGGTCCAGACACCCTCAACTTAGCCATCATCTCCAGACCACCCTCTCCAAAATAAACCACATTTATTTTTTCACCAACTTTCGTGCGTCTGTGCTGCGTTTGGGTCCGCTCTGTGATACACCACAACAACCGTCTGGTAGGTAATTAAATGCATATCGGTCTCTCCCAGGGTCTTTTAGAGGACCTGCCTGGCCGACACACAGAAGACCAATATAATGTTTTTGATCATCAGTGTATGTTCCATTCTTTCTTTCTACTTATTTGCCTCACAGGAATTCAACCCAAAACCATTGGATTACAAATGCCATGCTTTAGCAACTACATAATGCTAACAACATAAGAATACTGTTCATATGGTGAATGCTGATAATGACCATAGAGTCAACTGTTCTGATTAATACAGCTATATTTTACTCATGTTTCGCCTGTTGCCAGCTATATTTTACTCATGTTTCGCCTGTTGCCAGCTATATTTTACTCATGTTTCGCCTGTTGCCAGCTATATTTTACTCATGTTTCGCCTGTTGCCAGCTATATTTTACTCATGTTTCGCCTGTTGCCAGCTATATTTTACTCATGTTTCGCCTGTTGCCAGCTATATTTTACTCATGTTTCGCCTGTTGCCAGCTATATTTTACTCATGTTTTGCCTGTTGCATGCACAATTTATTTCACGATGTAAGGGAAAACGTTACCCCACAATGATACAGAGACTTCTCTGCTGCCCTCCTCTGTCAACATGTATATTAATCCTCTTAGTTGTCTAGGGTCCATACACTTTGATAGACAGCTCTGTCAGTATCCTTCTCAGTTTTCCAACTGTAACACTGATAAGTTAATTTAGTATTCAATTTCTGTCTTCACGAGTGCAATTGATTGGCTGAACCATCCTGATGACCCAGTTGAATGACCTTGTTGAGTCATGTGCTCTTTTTTCCACATGTTCACTATTTATAAAATGGTGGGAGAAGGCACAGAAGAAAGCACGTTAGGTTCGATGAAGATACTGGCACTGGCGCATCTGTGGTCTGTTTCTGGAGTCAATGGAGAAATCAATAAATCAAATTGATTTTATAAAGTCCCATTGTTAAAATGTCACAGTGCAAATTGACCAGCAACACACAGACAGTCAAAATGTAATTGGGATTTTCGATTTTATGGGCTAGTTCAGCAGATGTATACAGATTGGAAGGTTTAATATCCTAGTGTGGACCTAATGCTTAAGGACACAATAAAATGATACAACTTAGAATGAAATAGGGACAGACGTTTTTATCCAGGTGACACAGTATAGGCACAGTTGTTATGTTTGCTGTTCATTTTTCAATCTGTGTGTGTGTGTGTGTGTGTATATATCTGGTAAATGAGTTTGACGCTAGAAGCACAAAGGTGGTTCTTGACATTAATTAGACGGTGGCAGCTTTAGTGTCTTTCTCTCAACAACTCATCATTTTTATGTTATACGTGTGCAGTCTACGTCTTAGATCTGCTTAACTCTCAGAAGGCGCTGAATCAGGTACACTCTCAGATTGAGCTGCATTTGTTTCTCTCTCAGATTGAGCTGCATTTGTTTCTCTTTCAGATTGAGCTGCATTTGTTTCACTCTCAGATTGAGCTGCATTTGGTTCACTCTCAGATTGAGCTGCATTTATTTCACTCTCAGATTGAGCTGCATTTATTTCACTCTCAGATTGAGCTGCATTTGGTTCACTCTCAGATTGAGCTGCATTTGGTTCACTCTCAGATTGAGCTGCATTTGGTTCACTCTCAGATTGAGCTGCATTTGGTTCACTCTCAGATTGAGCTGCATTTGGTTCACTCTCAGATTGAGCTGCATTTGGTTCACTCTCAGATTGAGCTGCATTTGGTTCACTCTCAGATTGAGCTGCATTTGGTTCACTCTCAGATTGAGCTGCATTTGGTTCACTCTCAGATTGAGCTGCATTTGGTTCACTCTCAGATTGAGCTGCATTTGGTTCACTCTCAGATTGAGCTGCATTTGGTTCACTCTCAGATTGAGCTGCATTTGGTTCACTCTCAGATTGAGCTGCATTTGGTTCACTCTCAGATTGAGCTGCATTTGGTTCACTCTCAGATTGAGCTGCATTTGGTTCACTCTCAGATTGAGCTGCATTTGGTTCACTCTCAGAGCGAAGTTAGGTTGATTTTCAGATATAGCTGCATTAGTTTCGGTTTGGACCATGTCATCGTAACATACTACCACATACTTGACTGGTCCCTAAACCTCTCTTGCTGACCCTCACCAAATAATACTTTGTTGGAAATTTGAATTAGACGTACTAACTCAAGAATCTATCTAATAAAGATACTGATGATATAGATGGCTGATGACTCCCCTGAAGAGGTTTAACCAATGCTAAACTTGACTGGATTCTGCTATAATTAACTACACTGTACAGTATCCTACTGAAAAAGGACAGATTAAACTCGACTATACATTGCAGTATTCTCTGCTGTGCTATCTTGAAGTTTTTTGTATTCTGGTATTGGAATGCAAACCTTTGAGGGCATTAAAATGTGCAATTCTAGAGTATGTGCTTACAGTATTTTCTGAGTAACAAGAACTCATCACATTATAGTATAAATACTCTACCATTCAAAAGTTTGAGGTCACTTGTAAATTTCCTTGTTTCCCACGGGAAGATACGTCAAATGAGTATGAATGAGAAATATGGCAACATTTGTAGGGGAATTGTTAGAAAGTTAGAAATAATGATTTTCATAATAGTGTTTTTCAAACTTTGCATTTGTTTAAAAAAACACAGCCTTGTAGACCGTTCAGATTCTAGCTGTTGAGGTAATCTGAAACTAATCCCCCCAAGCTTCTCCCAGAAGTCACTGTTCACAGGGTATGGCATGTCGTTGTTAAATGGAGTGATAGTTGCCTTTCTTCACGAACCCTTTACCCTTTACACATTTACCATTTTACCACCAAGGCATCCCCAGACCATCACATCGCCTCCACCATGCTTGACAGATGGCATTAAGCAGTGCTCCAGCATTCTTTCATATAGTCTGCATCTCACAAATGTTTTTCTTTGTGATCCCATCACCTCAAACATGTGTCTGTCCTTAACACTTTTTCCTCTGTCTACTGTGTGTTCTTTTGCCCATCATAATATTTTCTTTTTATTGTTTGATATATAGCTGTTTCTTTGCAACTCTGCCTAGAAGGCCAGCATCCGAAGTCGCCTTTCTACTGTTGACATTGAGACCAGTGTTTTGCGGGTATTAATAAATTATCCTGACAGTTTTAGGTTGTGAGGCATCTGTTCCTCAATCTAGACACTCTAATGTATTTGACCTCTCGCTCAATTGTGTAACGGGCCTTTTACTCTTCGTTCTATTCTGGTTAGAGACAGTTTGCGCTGTTCTGTGAAGGGGTAGCACACAGCGTTGTACAAAATCCTCAGTTTCTTTCTCAGAACATGAACAGTCTGCGAGTTTCAGAAGAGGTTCTTTGTCTCTGGCCATATTCAACTTGTAATCAACTCACAGTTGCTGATGCTCCAGATACTTAACTAGTAATACAAATTACAGTTTTATTCCTTCTTTAATCAAAAGTTCCTAGATGTGCTAACATAATTGCACATTCTCTAATGATTTTTTTTTATGATAAAATTAGATTAGCAAACACAACTTTCCATTGAAACACAGGTCTGATGGTTGCTGATATGTAGACATTTTGTTTTCCAGCCCCCATAGTATTTTACATGATTAAAAATGTCTGCACCGTTTTTCTGATACATTTGATGGTATTTTAATGTACTTCTCTTTCGGAAAGTAGGATATTTCTTTCTGTCTCCATGTGAATGTGGTAAAAACATTATCATTTTCATGGTTCTGTGCGGAGCCAGGTGCCGGATTGGACGCCTAAAGGTGTTTTAATTGCAGAAATGTTCTATTACAGGGCTGGTTAACTGTGTCGAAGATCACAGAAACGTTCTGAATAATAAGGACCACATGGGGCCAACACAGGGAATAAATACACATGAGAACCAGGGCATGAGAACCAGGTGTGGGTCAATAAGACTAGAACAAATAGAATGATTAATGGAACAGCAGGGTGGCCAGAAGGCCGGTCAAAACAAACGACGAAGAAGAATGGAATAATATACAATTGCTGAGAAAGCAAAATAAGGGCTCGGTCATTTAGAAATGGAAGAAGTTTGGACTCAATGCTTGCTGTCAAGAAACTTTTGAGTTGAACTCAAACTGTGAACAATTAAATGTAATTATATTAATTTTCAATATGTTATATTCTAGTGAGAAACAATTTGCTAAGCCTATTAATTTTTTTTCATGATATACCATGATCAGATACAGTGCATCTGCAATGTATTCAAAGCTCTTCACATTTTGTTAGACTCTTATATAGCAATAAGCATAAATATGTTTTTTTCTTCAAAATTCTACATACAATACCCCATAATGATAATGTGAAAGATTTTTTTCAATCTTTGCAAATCTATTTAAAATAAAAAATCACATGTAGGCATGACAGTATGTTCATAAGTATTTACAGCCTTTGCATTGATACTCCAAATTGAGCTCAGGTGGATACTGCTCTAGTAATCACAACTTGATTGGAGTTCAATTGTGGTAAATTCAGTTGATTTTACATGATTTGGAAAGGTACACAGCTGTCTAAATATTAGGACCCACAGTTGATGTGCATGTCAGAGCACAAACCAAGACATGAAGTCCAATAAATTGTCTGTAGATCTCCGAGACAGGATTGTATAGAGAGACTTGACACAATGGCCTCCATCATCTGTAAAATAGAGTTTGGAACCACAAGGATTCTTCCTAGGGTTGGCTGCCTTGACAAACTCAGCGATCGTGGCAGAAGGGCCTTATTTAGGGAGGAGTCCAAGAAACTGATGGTCACTCCAGCGTTGCTCTGTGAAGAGAGGAGAACCTTTCAGAAGGACAACCATTTCTACAGCACTCCAATCAGGCCTGTATGGTTGAGTGGCCAGACGGAAGCCATTTCTCAGTAAAAGGCACCTGAAGGACTCTCAGACCACGATAAACAAGATTCTCTGGTCTGATGAAATAAAGTTTGAACTATTTGGCCTGAATGCCAAGCATCATGTCTGGAGGAAACCAGGCACCACTCATCACCTAACCAATAACATCCCTACAGTGAATCAGGGTGGTGGTAGCATCATGTCTGGAGGAAAACAGGCACCACTCATCACCTAGACCAGGGGTTCCCAAACTTTTTTAGCTTGAGACCCAGAAGAGAAATTTGGTGTCTCCCTGGGACCCAAACATGAAAAAATACAACGTGAATTGCCATGATACAGAACACAACAAAGTATGAATTGTTATGTGAATAATGAAGTGAATAATTTGACATTATTGGTTAGTCAAGTATAATAAATCATATGATTAATAATAATAATACATTTCCATACTCAGTAACATAAATATTACACTAATTAATCTGGGCAAAATTAAGATACTTTATCGTCCTGCGGGTGAATTGAAAATGCCCACTACGGCTCCGCAGCCGAGCACACTACCCCCTGCGCCATATAGGGATATCACATCAGGGTTGCTACAATATACATGAATCTGACAAACAGCATTGCCATCTAAAAGTCATACGGCAGGTACTACATATTATTTTTGTCTGCACATATTTCTCTCCACATGTCCCCACAATAGCTGAGACCAAACCTACGCCCTTGTATGTATCAGCTCAATTGAGCAGAGTTGCGCGCGTTAAAAGGTGAAAATAGACTTGGTTTCTAATTTTAAGCGCAATGACATGGTTGAGGAGTTTACGCTCGCGGTCCATCTGTAATCTTTCATTCATTCCCAGGCGACTCTATCTACATCGCATACACGAGTCATTAGAAATGGCTTTTAACGTATATAAAGTTTAACAAACACAGAAAACAATTTAAATGACTGACGTACATTTCCGCTTTCAAAACACTGTCTCCTGAAAGTCTCTTCTTTGCCCAGGAAAAATTATTTTGACTTGCCGTGATGCTGAGGATGTTTCGTTTGGAGATGTCTGTCCAATGTATTCATTTTTAAACTCATTACTGAGCACATCCCCACAAAAAACGCATTGAGGACTCTCCTCTGCATTACGAATGGCTTTGGTGAAGCCAACATTTATAAACTCTACTTTGAATTTTCTTTTCGGCATTATTCCTGCCAAGGCAACCGAAGTAATAACAATCGCGATTTTACCTCAGAGCCCAGCCTCTACCAGAGAGCGCATAAAGTCAGGTACGGGGTCGTGAGAAAAGAGGGGGGAGGGGATAAACAGCCTCGCACACAGCATCTGGGCTGATTAGACTAGCGTAGAAAAAAACGCTCGTTTTAGGAAAATGAATTTACATATCATAGAATTGTTATGCATTTGTTCTCTGCCAATTGGCGACCCAATAAAAACGGGTCTGCGACCCAATTTGGGTCGCGACCCATACTTTAGGAAACACTGACCTAGACAATAACATCCCTACAGTGAATCAGGGTGGTGGCAGCATCATGTCTGGAGGAAACCAGGCACCACTCATCACCTAGACAATAACATTCCTACAGTGAATCAGGAATGTTTTTCAGACTAGTCAGGATCGGGAGATGATTGCAGAAATGTACAGAGACATTCTTGATGAAAAACTGATCCAGAGCACTCTGGACCACAGACTGTGTTGAAGGTTCATCTTCCAACAGGACAACGACCCTGAGCCCAGAGCGAAGATTACAAGGGAGTGGCTTCGGGACAACTCTGTGAACGTCCTTGAGTGGCCCAGACCTCAACCTGATTGAACATCTCTGGAGAGATCTGAAAATGGTTGTGTACCAACCATCCAACCTGATGGATCTTTAGAGGTCCTGCAAAGAAGAATGTGAACTGTACATACACACTGTACATACATACTGTACATACATACTGTACATACACACTGTACATACACACTGTACATACACACTGTACATATACACTGTACATATACACCGTACATACATACTGTACATACATACTGTACATACACACTGTACATGCATACTGTACATACACACTGTACATACATACTGTACATACACACTGTACATACACACTGTACATACACACTGTACATACACACTGTACATACATACTGTACATACACACTGTACATATACACCGTACATACATACTGTACATACATACTGTACATACACACTGTACATACACACTGTACATACACACTGTACTGTACATACACACTGTACATATACACCGTACGTACATACATACTGTACATACACACTGTACATACACACTGTACATACATACTGTACATACACACTGTACATACATACTGTAAAGACAGACGATACATGCCCGTCATGGTGTGTGACGTGTAAAGACAGACGATACATGCCCGTCATGGTGAGTGACATGTAAAGACAGACAATACATGCCTGTCATGGTGTGTGACGTGTAAAGACAGACAATACCTGCCCGTCATGGTGAGTGACATGTAAAGACAGACAATACATGCCCGTCATGGCGTGTGACGTGTAAAGACAGAGGATACATGCCCGTCATGGTGAGTGACATGTAAAGACAGACGATACATGCCCGACATGGCGTGTGTGTAATTTTGGGAAAATTTAGCTAGCAGCCAGTGATGGCATCTCAAGAACATGCTGAGTGATTGAACAATCAATGTATCACTATTTCTTCAAGAAACTGAATTTTCTTTTTCAAATAATGAGTGGATTGTATTCAACAGGACTGGTGGACAAATGCAAATAATGTATTTCAGTGAACATTTACATTTACTTGCATGTATTTGTACAAAAAACAAATGCATGTATTGATTAACAGATTCATACAAGATTTGTCTATATTTATTATTGTGACATGCATTTATTTATTTTAGATTTTTGGCTGTTCTTGTCCTCCATAGTCATTCAAAATCACAGTGCGTCAACTAAAGATGACAACGTAGTCAGTGATTTGTCTTAGTAGATGTACATTTTAAGCCTGACCACTTGGTGGCGCTATTGTAGCATTAACGGAGTGAATAATTGCATTCCATGTGTAACCCAAATAGTGCTAGAGAGGTGTATGGTTACATACATGTTACAAGTCCTTAATTATATTTTTTTAGTAATTTTAACTGGCTTAACAGAACTGATACCCTTTAAGGGAAAAAATGTAACGTCTAAAAAATATGAAAACTTATTTTAATATGTAAGCTCTCTGATAGTGACTGGCACATTACTGGCAAATTCGTTAACTTCTATTTACAATGGGGGGAGCTATTGCGCCCCATCCAACGAGCTGCAAACCCTGGCAGTGCGTGGTAATTGAATGCCTTGCCTGTTTCCCGATCGGTTTTTATGGATGGCGGGTGATATATATGAGTTATCGGCTGTTGCACGGGGGGTCTGTCGCTGTATCCATCCGCCAGATGCGCATGTGGAGTTACTGAGGACGCAGCACCGACACAACTAAACAAGTAGAGCTCGGCTCGGTCACAGACACGCAATTATTACATTTTTGCCAATTTCCAGGGGGAGGGGTGCCTTTTTACACGGGAAGTTGTGTGCTGGAATATTCCTAGGTTTGGAGAATAAACTGGAAGATACTCCTGGACCAAGCGTGGTGTAGGCGTATGGAGAGGATGGTGTTTGGTATGTGACCCACCGCGGTGTGGAAGTGACTCCAGACTGGATCCATATTGATTATTGAGTATTGTTTTATTCTGTGAAAACTTTACCTCAGAAGAAGGCAAATTAAAGGGCGGCACTGGAGGGGAAATGGCCATTGAATTGAAACCGCGACATTGTCTCATGACCAAGAGTGAGACTGGGTACGGGTTTCACCTGCACGGGGAGAAGGGTAAGAGTGGCCAGTACATCCGCAGAGTGGAGCCCGGGTCGCCCGCAGAGGCGTCCGGATTACGGGCTGGGGACCGGGTCATAGAGGTGAACGGGGACAATGTGGAGAAAGAGACGCACCATCAGGTGAGTACTGCTGCACAACTATATATAAAAAACAAAGCAGAAAAAAACAATGACCATTACTTTAGGTTCCCCTAAAAACATGCTGTATTGCCTAACGCTGTGACATAATATATAAAACACACAAAACCATTAATAGCTTATTATCAAGACCACAATACCCACTTTTACCAGTAGCCTAACTTGGCCATTTAATCCATCACTGTGCACAGAACATTACAGAAATGTTAGGTTGTTTATTCTACATTGATAGAGAAAAAGCAGACAGTCTGGACAGGCGTTTAGCATTAGATAAGAGGATAGCTGGAGTTGGCTGGAAAACATCACACAAGTCTCTAAATGTCAGCTGATTTAGGTCTCACACACACACACGCACACACACACACGCGCACACACACACACACACACACACACACGCACACACACACACGCACACACACACACGCACACACACACACGCACACACACACGCATACACACACACACACACACACACACACACACACACACACACACGCATACACACGCACACACACACGCATACACACACACACCCTCTGACTACCAAGACTAATACATTGTGCCTCAATAACGGCATGAAGTGACATAACGGTCTGGATATCGTCACAATCCACCAGTGCTCACACGTTCTCTCACCATTGTTAATGTTAATTTTGTCCAAGGACTCTGGTATCTTAGTGACATGAGTCATATTTGATGCATGACATGGAGGAAAACCAACCAAAAAATGTGATTTCTCTGCCTGACCTTCCAGGTTGCTGTTTTCTGTTGCACGACTGCTTGAAACGTGTTTAAATGCATGTTGTAATGAAAGCTACCCTAGACTTGGCATAGAGTCAAGTGTTGATGGGAGGTTGAGTTCATTATATTCTCTCACTAACAAACACTCTGCAGACCTAGTGAGGTAATTGTGCTTAATTGTTTTGCACTTCACAAACGTTCTCTACATGTCTACCTTGTTAATGCAATGTCCCTGCTATGAGGACAATGACACCAGGTCCTCACTTAGTACTGTGTTGTATCTCAGAAGGGAAGCCTTAAGGTGAGACGCACACGTGCACAATAATCTATTTAAGTCCATCTGGGTTCGAACCCCAGTTGGGTCAAATACTCCAGTGCGTCTGCAGTTTGGGTCCTGACCTATACCCACCCTGGTTTCAGAAGCTCGTATTGTGTGTGCCTCACTTTACCCTGACTCCTTCGCCCTGTACTGTGCGGGGGTTCATCATGTAAATGCTGGAACCAGTGGTGGTTTGTCTGGAACGTGTGAGAACACAACTGACAGGGGCACATGACGTACTGCACATAGGACAGAGTCGGGTGCTCCTGGCCTAAATCACAGCCCCATTGAAATGTCTACATCGATGTTCTTACTGAGGTCTTCACTGTCCTTATCTCTTCTCACTCCCGTCATCCCATCCTTGACCATCTCCCTCCACTCACTCGCCCCCCTCTCACCACCCCTCACCACCCCGTTCTCTCAGGTTGTGCAGCGTATCAAGTCGATGGAGAACCAGACCCGGCTGCTGGTTGTGGACCGGGAGACAGACGAGTATCTCCGCAGCCTACGTCTGGTCTGTACAGAGGAGATGGCCACTCGCCTGGCGGGACCCACGACCGAGTCCACGACCTCACGCCCGGCATCACCGTCCTCGCCCGCCGCCAAGAAGGAAAACGGCTCTGTCTCTAAGCTGCCCGCCACGCTGACAAGAGAGGTTCCCAAGCCCACGCGACGCTCCCCGTCAAAGGCCAATAAGAAGGTTTGTAACCCAATGCAGCTGACGTAGAGACATTCTATAATGTTAGTGCAGGTTTGGAACAAATACTGCACACATTCACACAACCAGATGGCCAAAATGAGCCAAGATAAGACGATGTCATTTTGATGGGATGATTGGTCTAAGTGGATGTTGCTTGGCTGTTGAAGGGACTTCTGTCTCGTGTTTCTGTGACCTCCCTTTTCCATACATGCTGGTTCCTGTGTCACACCTCCAGGTAGTCTTGGGTCTTTCTCAGTTGTTTTTCTTTTGTGCGTTCCATGTAACCTTGAGTTTAAACTTGGCTCGCCCCATTTGAAAATGATTGTTAGCCTATGAAAAACAAAACACTAATTAAAGTATAAAACTGATAGTCAACAGGTATTTGTTGTGAGTCTGTTGCTGCAGAAGTCAGGGATCAGACGCATAGCATTGGATTTATCTGAAGGTCCAGTTCTAGGACTAGCTCACTATACCCATGTCTAACGTCAACCATTTGTGGATGTGTCACGCTGCTGTGTGACTGGAGTAGATGGGAAGGTTGGAGCCAGGCGCAAGAACGAGTAATTATAGTGGTCTTTTAATGAAGCCACTAACTTGGCAACAGCCTCTCAACCAAAGCACTCACAGGTGCTAGAACTTCAATAAAATAATAAACAATGCGACGCAGCGCAGATTATTAAGGACAACTTCCAAACAGAATTACTTAAATGCTCACATCAGACACGAGTAACATAGAACAATACTACACAAAAACATGACCAAACACAGGGGACCTATTTACTCTATTAATGAGGGAAAGGGCACCAGGTGTCTGTGATGACGAGACCCGACAATAATGTGAAGGGAGAAGGGAACGACGGTAACTAGAAGGCTGTGGAAGACCAACTCTGACAGGATTTATATAAAAACTGACCTTGGAACAGTGTGGAGAAGTCACATCCTACACCTGCTGTACAATGTAACCCCTCCTTGCTGAGATTTGGCACTGATCTATGATCAGTATACCGTAATCGTATCATGGTCTCCGTGCCATGGTGATTCCTATCAAACTGGCCCTAGATATCAGTGCCTAAGAGTGAGTTTGCCAACTGAGACCTGATTGCATGGGTCTTGTTTTTCTATCTGCTTGACTGAGCTCTCCATCCTGGTGGCCTAGATTAGATTGGACCTATTCTCTGCATGAGGAGAACCCTGTCCAAGACCTGTCAACACCCTGTGTGAGTGTGTGTGTGTGTGTGTGCTGCCTGCGTGTTAGTGTGTGTGCTTTCTTGGAGAGCGGATGGTAGGATTGGTTCCAGATTCCTCTGGGTAGTAAAGGTCAGAATGTCACCAAAGGATTAGGATTCAGACCTGGGACAATTCAGCAATTCTTTCTGTGCTTATAATATATATGCACGTCTCTATCCTCCCAATAGTATAAAGGTCACAATATATATGCACGTCTCTACCCTCCCAATAGTATAAAGGTCACAATATATATGCACGTCTCTATCCTCCCAATAGTGTAAAGGTCACAATATATATGCACGTCTCTATCCTCCCAATAGTGTAAAGGTCACAATATATATGCACGTCTCTATCCTCCCAATAGTATAAAGGTCACAATATATATGCACGTCTCTACCCTCCCAATAGTGTAAAGGTCACAATATATATGCACGTCTCTATCCTCCCAATAGTATAAAGGTCACAATATATACTCACGTCTCTACCCTCCCAATAGTGTAAAGGTCACAATATATATGCACGTCTCTATCCTCCCAATAGTTTAAAGGTCACAAAATATATGCATGTCTCTACCCTGCCTGTTGAGGTATTTTAAGGTCTGAAATACGATATCCCTGGGTTGCAGAACAGCAGGGGGGACTATGGTTTTATTTTTGAAATTCCATAGAAATATTCCACGTTGGTCTTGAAAACAGGATACATTTTCGTTAGGTCCCTGTCTTCCTGAAGATCTGCCCTGCAGTTGTTTTACATCTGCCATGTGCTTGATGATAAAGCTTCTCCACTTCTGTTTTCTATATTCACAGAACATATGTTTTCACTTACACTAGGTTTGCCAATATGCGCACGATCCTGCGCTCTATTTCTATGTTCGCTCTGACAAGGCCAATCAGTGTGTGTGCGTGTGTGTCCGTGTGTGTGTGCGTGTGTGTCCGTGTGTGTGTGTGTGTGTGTCCGTGCGCATGTGTGTGTTTAGTCCAACCCTCAGCTGCATTCACTTTGTGAGCCGTGTTGAGAAATCCCAGCATCCAGTAGGGTCAGACAGCCCAGCTACAGTCAGGACATTTTCTTTCTTTGTCCATTAATGTCCTTGTAGTTTATACAGAGAATGTACAGACTCCAGATTCAAATCGTTCTAACTTCTAAAAGGGGAGGATGTCTATAAACGCCTTCTGTTACGGCCTGCCCGAGCTGTACGCTAAAAGGCATGACAAAATAAAAAAAAGACAAAACATTGAGTTTGGAATGGCTGGAACACTAAAAGACGCATGTCAGAATAACAGAATTTGAAACTATTAAGTTTAGTTCTGTAGAATATCAGCATGAATGATTGACTTGGATAATTCATTATATACGGTGATTGTGTGTTTTCTCTTGTTTACAATGACCAAATGGTATTTGGGTTGTCATCAGGGAGACATGGGCTGCGTCCGAAATCGCGTACTTCCATACTTTATAGAATGCGAAAAACAGTATGCGAGCAGAGTAGTATGTCCGAAATCATAGTATTCGAAAAACAGTATTCGAAACGTACCCGGATGACCTACTACTTCCGGCGAGATTCTGAAGTGTGCATACGATGGACACTTTACTATCCCATGATGCAATAGGAGAGAGGAGTTGTCGTTACATTTAAAAATGTCGGAAACCAGAGACGCGGCAGTCTTCAAGTGTAACTACTTTAGAAATTTTAATTTAAAAAAAAAGTGTACACTTTTTTGTTTCTTTTTACACTTTTTTGTTTCTTTGTGGTTAAATTGTATTTGTTTAACATCATATAAGTAAACGATTGACTTAAAAGCGGGTTTGCTTTATGCGTGGTGGTAGGAGGACTGAAGGAAACACGCTTCTCTTGCCCGGTAGATTATACAAGTAGAAAATTCTAACACGGCTCATGTAGTACGTCCGGACTCCATTCATACTACCCGGATTCATACTATATAGAACGTACTTTTTTAACGGTCGCAAAGTACGTTCTTATTTAAATGTAGTACATATTCAACATAGTACGCGATTTCGGACGCAGCCATGATCTTTCGTCAGATGTATTGTTCTAGGTAGACACGCCTACATCCTGTTTTCTACTTCCTGTTGTTTTTCTATAAAGGTGGTTAACGTTCATTTTGTATTAGAGGACGTCATTGGTACGTTCACTTATGGACATATGTTGCTTCAATAATCTCCTTGGAATTTAGTTGTATTCCTACACCTGGATTATATTTAACAAACTTACAGTAACACTGTGGTCAAGTTTCTCAGCAAAAGGAAACATCATCCTGGGGCAGGAGAAGCGTTCTGGATGTGTCCCAGTGGTGACATCTCAAACTGGGTGGCCCTGACACTCTCACTGAGTGTCGGAAATGAATGGGTGAAGGAGTGAATCAATGAATGACTTAGTGCATCACTAAATCCAGCATGAACTTTTCCTTCATTCATCGTCAAATGACCAGTTTGATAGCCTGTGTTGATATCCAGCACTGATGGGTGACAGTCGTCCTCTGGCTGTTTCTACAGTCAACTCGATAACAGCCAAGTACTCTGACAGCCTAGTGGAAGTCATTGAAGACAGACACACGGCACAGCCAGACATCTGAATCAGAGTCAGAAAAATGTTTATTCGTGTTAACAGACAAGGAATTTACATTGGCAGGAAGGTGCGTACATAACACATATGAATAGAACAATATAAGCTATACTAAGGGGCTGAGGGGGTATAGGGATTGTAATGTACAAAATACAAAAAATAACAGTCCAATAGAGCAAATATTGTAGTGCAAAATCAGGCAATGTGCAAATGGAATGGGTCAGAGTCAGAGTTCAAGGCTTGTGTGCACCCCTGGCCTTATTGAGGAGGCCAGTAGCACATGGAAAGAAACATGCTTATGGTAAAACGTAATGGCTGATGAACAAACGTTATTTCCTATCTCTTCAGAGGGGTTACAGTGTGTATGTGATTGTGAGTCCGCTCCCGTCCGTGTGTGTTCATCTTCCTCGATCTACAGAACTATAAGCATATATTTAGTCATTGGTAAATAGCTTGTAGTTAGGACTCATGATTAAATAATGTAGGTACAGTGTCTAGTCTGCAACAACTCTGTCAGTAGTTTTCGTACTTTCTTATCTCTAGGCTCTTCGTTCATTGCCGTCGCTGTAGTTCAGTGGGAAAATACTGTGTTCTCATATTTGTGCGCTCACAGTAAACGATACTTTCATAGTTAATATCTCGGCTCAATGAAAGTCACATTTAAAATGACACTAGTAAAGGGCTCTGGATGTCCTCGACACAGATGAAATTAAGCACCAGACAATAGAAAACATGTATTGGTCCACTGTAAATCTGCCAGTGTAGTCTGCAGAGGTTACAATTCAAAGTGAGCAGAGGAAAACGTCTGTGTGAGTTAAAACAGTTAAGGAATTTGGGGACCGAAAAAGTCTGTTTACATCTGTAATACAAGTTCAGTTATTTTGTTGTTATCAACATGCCGTCCCCTTCTAGACGTTAGTGCTAAGCCCCAGACGTCTGTCTCATACCGTATCTCCACTCTGGGTCTGTTTTACCACCATGGCCTCTTCTGGGGGCCATAAACAGCAGTTAACTTGTCTGTTGGAGGGAAGGAGGGCAGACTGGAGCTCGGATTGGAGTGTTATTCACTGCCGATAATTTGCCGGATTTTCTCCAGAATATGTTTGAAGTAAACTTTTACATGTTCTTACATATTGTCTGTGTGGATTCTCTGTGGAATAATACGGACATTGACACACGTGAGGCTAGTGTTCTGGTGTAAGACATGTCTATAAAAATCGGAGGCTTAAGAGATGAAGACATTTTGCAGCCTGCTACAGGACGTGCAGCCTGCTACAGGACGTGCAGCCTGCTACAGGACGTGCAGCCTGCTACAGGACGTGCAGCCTGCTACAGGACGTGCAGCCTGCTACAGGACGTGCAGCCTGCTACAGGACGTGCAGCCTGCTACAGGACGTGCAGCCTGCTACAGGACGTGCATCTTGCTACAGACCGTGCAGCTTGCTACAGGACGTGCAGCTTGCTACAGGACGTGCAGCTTGCTACAGTGTTGTCAAGGCAGCCAGACTCCTAGAGTTACCTTGAATTCCAGGACTTCCTGAGGGGGAGCAGTCAGGGCTGAGGGAGCAGGGTTGTTTTCTGGCCTGGGGAGTAGTGCAGACTTGGCCTGTACTGAGCTTCACTGGCCCCCTGTCACCGACCGTAATCACTAACACATAGACCTAATTCACCTCTGGGGTCTGGAGTGTGGAGCAGGTTGGAAGTGTGTGTGCGTGTGTGTGTGTGTGTGTGTGAGTTGATGTTATACAGCACTCTCTTTTTTCTTCTCTTTTATGGTCCTTCATCTTCTGGTTTCCTTTTCCTTGCATTCCTCGGCTGTTATTACTCCTGAAGATTTGTGAGCTGGCTATAAGAATGCAGGAGAAGACTGAATCAGAACCTAAATACAAGCTACTGGGTGCCACCCCTAGTGAAATGTTCACCCGTTTAAAGAAAATGATGTATCGTTTACAGTGTTTGGTTGACTTGATGCTGAAGGAAGACAATCTGATAGAAGACAGATACTACTAAAACAGGAGAAAAAGAGAGAGAGAGAGAGAGAGAGAGAGAGAGAGAGAGAGAGATGTAATGTAGCGACACGGAGGGAGACATGTGGTTGTGAAATTAAGTAGAAATGTAAACAACTGAGGATATAAAACAGGACAGAGAACATTTTTTAAAGTTCATCGTTCCATAAGTCAGCCATAAGCACAGCAGGCTACCTCACTGATGAGCCAAAACATTATGACCTTGCTTCATATCCCGTTGGTTCTCTGTGTGCCGCCAAAACAGCACTGAGGCATTATGTCCCCTACAGGACCCCTGAAGATGTTCTGTGGTATCTGGCACCAAGACATTAGCAGCTGGTCCTTCAAGTCCAGTAAGTTGTGAGGTGAAGCCAGCGAGGATCGGACTTGTTGATCAGCGTTCTGATCGTGATTCAGCGCCATGGCCAGTCTGTGGTTCTGCTGCCCAATAACCCATGTGTGTCTGGACACATTTTGCCCGTAACCGTCGGTAACTGGTTCTGTGACTTGTGCCACAGTTGAACTTCTGTCGGTTCTGAGCTAAACCCGATAGCCTTGATGAGCCTTGGACGCCCAACACCCGTCACCGGTTTGTGGTTTGGACCTCGGACCACCTCTGACCAGAAGCACCCGACATGCCTTTGTTATTTCACCGATGCTCTGACCCAGTTGTCTGGTCATTACCAGTAGGCTCTTGTCAGTCACTCAGGTCTTTACTCGTGCCCATTTCTCCTGCATCCAACCGGTTGACTATAAGAACTGATTGTTGGCTTACCATCTAATCTACACAGACCACATGTTGGTAGATGATCAATGTTAAATGCTTCACATGTGGGTGGTCATATTGGCTCATGGGTGAATGGGAATCTATTGTCCAGCCTTAAAAAACTGAATCTGAAGGCTCCAAACCATAACAGAAATCTGCTGTAGACTCTGAGTGTGACTGTTGCATAACACAAATCAACAGGGGGCCTGTTTATCTGAAGGCTCCTCTTTCACACCATCTCACACAGAGTTACCCCCTAGAAAGGCACCTAAAACCATGAAATGGCTTGCACAGTTAGGAAAAGAAATCCGTAATGTTTTATTTGAAACCCAAAAATAAATCTAAACAATATGTTCTAAATGGATACAGGCTGGACCTTTACAATTTCTACCTATAAAATATATTGCTTGAAACTGACTTGACAAGGCGTTCTATGTTTAAAACCCAGTAGTCTTTCGATTCCTTGTCTGTTGTTCCTGTTCAATCCAATCTGTTTGCAAACCTACTGGTCTAGTTAGGTTGTTAGCTTGCTAGAAGAAGAAATATTATAGAATAATAGTGTAATATAGTGACTAGAGTATTATTTATTGTAGTATAATGTATCATTCACTGTAGAAAATGTAGAGTAATATAGAGTATATAGTACTTACAGTTGTATTCTGTAGTCAAGAATAACACATGGATTTCAATTGATACATACTAGATGCAAAAGATAAGCGAACAGCTTTTTAGAAGTTTTCAGCCTTGACTGGATCTGTTAATCAAGTTGGTTATCTATACAACCTCAAGTTCGGACTGTGCAGTACCTAGAGATATGATGTCATGGCCAGTGGAGTGGCTTCAAACTGACAGTTAAATAGGACGTCAACCAAACCACACCAAATCATTACAACGAAGTTCTTCAAATAATATAGACCGGGAGGTTGGGGGGGTTGATCAAGAAAAAATGACTATACAAACGCTAGAAGAGCGTAAAGTCAATAAGCTCTTTGTGGGTAGGAATGTGATCTGAAACCTTCAGTATATAGCATCTCTGCTCTGACAGTATGTAGAGAGCGTAATAAATGCATAGGGTAGACGTACAGACACGCTTGTTATAGTATGTACAATTGGAAACATTAACTGATAAATAACCCACGACAAGACAGAGAATATTTGAAAAGTCAATGCGTTATCTAACTTGGAAAACAGTGTTAGTCCTTGTTAGTGAGTTTTAACTTGATAGTTTGTTGGAGATGCAAATGATAACTAAACCATGTGGTAATAAGTTTGTGTTCAACACAGTCACATAAACATACACACAAACACACAAACGCACACACTCACCTCTCATCTCACTAAAGTGTTCTCCAGAAAGGACAAGGCTTTAGTTTTTTAGTCTGGCCGTAGCTTGATAGTGTCAACTGTCACTCTCTCACAGCAAGACAACTTAACCAGCCAGACACACACACACACACACACACACAGCAGAACCAAGCCCCCAGAGAAACGACCCTTCTCACTCACACAGTGCTGCTTTTAGTTATCCGGGAATGGGACACCCCTGAGAAGATGTGTAAGAACACCTCAGTGTTTCAGGCAAATGCTGTTCTCTCCCGTTTCTGGGGTTTGGCACTAATCGCTAGAGGATCAATGGCGTGTGTATTGTAGAAATCTGTGAGGAAAAAGTGCACGTACAGCTTACATGTTAATGTCTATGTAGCTCGATGGGAGATGGGAGAGGAAAGAGTGAGGAGGGGATGGTGGCAGGAAAAGATAAAGAGATACAATTCTGAAGAGAATAGTAAGAGAGACATGGAAGCCAACCCAGACTGACACACTGACAAACAGCCATATGCTTAAAGCCCTGGTTCTGATGCTGTAAGTCCTCTGGTGCTGCTGATGGCAGCCGGGGGAAATGGTGCTACTGATGTGGTTAATTACCCAGATGGTATGAGGACCGTACCCACATGATATGAGGACCGTACCCACATGATATGAGGACCGTACCCAGGTGGTATGAGAACCTTACCCACATGATATGAGGACCGTACCCGGATGGTATGAGGACCGTACCCGGATGGTATGAGGACCGTACCCATATGGTATGAGGACCGTACCCAGGTGGTATGAGGACCGTACCCAGGTGGTATGAGGACCGTACCCATATGGTATGAGGACCGTACCCGGATGGTATGAGAACCTTACCCACATGATATGAGAACCGTACCCGGATGGTATGAGGACCGTACCCGGATGGTATGAGGACCGTACCCAGGTGGTATGAGGACCGTACCCAGGTGGTATGAGGACCGTACCCGGATGGTATGAGGACCGTACCCGGATGGTATGAGGACCGTACCCGGATGGTATGAGGACCGTACCCGGATGGTATGAGGACCGTACCCACATTTATTTCCTGGTCATGGTAACATACGTTAGCTTAGTGAACCCATCCTGTATTTTATTTCCTGGTCATGGTAACATACGTTAGCTTAGTGAACCCATCCTGTATTTTATTTCCTGGTCATGGTAACATACGTTAGCTTAGTGAACCCATCCTGTATTTTATTTCCTGGTCATGGTAACATACGTTAGCTTAGTGAACCCATCCTGTATTTTATTTCCTGGTCATGGTAACATACGTTAGCTTAGTGAACCCATCCTGTATTTTATTTTCTGGTCATGGTAACATACGTTAGCTTAGTGAACCCATCCTGTATTTTATTTCCTGGTCATGGTAACATACGTTAGCTTAGTGAACCCATCCTGTATTTTATTTCCTGGCTTAGTGCACTCATCTGTGTGTGTCTTGTTTTCTTTTTCGAGGACACAAATTCTCCAAACGATCCGAGGGAAAGTGAATTAACAGATGTGTCTGAATTCACTCACACACTGTTCAATTCAACATGTAGTTCATGTGTCTTATCCAGACCATGGTTAGCTCTCGTAGGAGGTTAGATGCTCTTACAGCCATGTGAGGCCCGTGTATTACGTCTTTTTAACACACACACGTACACATT
Organism: Dallia pectoralis; assembly: GCA_029465975.1. Classification (NCBI taxonomy): domain Eukaryota; kingdom Metazoa; phylum Chordata; class Actinopteri; order Esociformes; family Umbridae; genus Dallia; species Dallia pectoralis. The sequence continues at coordinate 1,424,397 of CM055756.1, forward strand.
TTATTCCTTCGTATGCTTTTGAAAATTATATTACGGTTATTTGAATGAGGCTAACTAAAATAAACATCTGCTCCACTCGACATCTCCCATGTGTTTAAACAACCCCACAGGTATGGGTGCCCTAATTTGTGTGTAGATAAGCGTGTGTGTGTGTGTGTGTGTGTGTGTGTGTGTGTGTGTGTGTGTGTGTGGTTGTGTTTGTGGGTGCCAACATCTTAAGTGCTGTGTGCATTTTAGGTGGTTGTAAATCTCCCTGCATGATTCCTCAGTCCAAGATGATGTAGCAATAGATTAGAATCAGTCCCTGTTCGTACGTCCAACTCAGTCGTCTTCTGCAGCTGCGGCTTTTAGCGAAACAGAGGAAGAGCGTCTGCGTGGGAGAGTGTATCGGCAGCACAGTGTCGGGTTAGGTTAGGGTCGGAGGTGAGGGTTGAGTAAAACGAGATGCAAGCTAGAAAGGAGTGGAGTGAATGGGCTGGTCAAGGGAACGAGAGAGTACAGTAAAGGAGACAGGGATGGATGAAGAACAGTGGAGACGTGTTAGAGACAACACAATGTAGTGTGATTAACTGGAACTATATGGCTGCATGTATTTTAGGATGTCATTTTAAATGTGTTTGGAGTAAGTGTATTATTATGCGACCAATTTGTCGCTGTTCACACATATTTTAGAATCGTTTTCTATTATGGGAAACGGTGGAATGGAGGATGAAAGTCGGGGAGAGATGAGTGCTCGAGGACCAGTATTTGGGTGGTAGCTATAACAGACAAATAAAAGATAATGACTAATGTCCTTCGTGAATAGACCTTTAAAGGACTGACAAATATAATTATGGAACACGGAGACACAAAACAAGCACACTGCTCTCTATTGTACTGAAGCGCAACAGGTTTTTGTCCGTCTCAAAAACATAACAAAATGTGCTTTGGTACAATTACATAAGTCACTCATTTTCATACTGACCTCCTGTGGGAATTGAACCCACAATCCTGCTGTTTTCACTTAGTTTTGTTTTCTTCCTTGTTTATCTGGCACGCTATGACCGAGTTTTGTTAAACTGGACACAAAATGCTGTTTCTTTTGTATAAAGAACACGATTTTCTTCAGGTGATGGAACAAATGCATGTGATTGGTTGACTAAACTCTTATTTTAATCATAAATAAGACTGAGATTGCATTGTGAACTGGCCCTGTTCTTAAAAAAAAATAAATTAAACATGTGGTGAAATGCTATGTTTTGCAACCATCTATCTGCAACAAAACTATCAAGTTCAAGTCTGAGGTGAAATATAACGTCACTCTTGGCTTGTAAATTTACTAACTTATTCCCTTCCAGTCAGTCAGTCAGTAAAACACAAGAGCTGTTATTGCGTCCACACCTGTAAACTCTCTGAAGTCACCTTTTCAAAGCCAGTCGTAAATGAACGCACGTCACAATCACCCTTTTTCAGGCCAGCCTGTTATAATAATGACCAACAGGCAGACGGCTAAATCACATATTAGCACACAATAGAGTTTCATGTGTTATCTGTGGGTTTCTTTCAGGCAGTTTTTTGATGTGAGAGACATTGTGAGAAGCGTCATCTGGCTCTTTGAAGTCTCACATTGTCCCAGTTTGTCTCATGTCAGTTCTCAGTAATAGGATAAAGATGACTGCTGTCAGCTCCGCTCTAGTGACACGCAGCATGGGAGTACTGCTGTCTGGACTAGAGAGCAGAAAACACAATATTCACTATTTGTTTTCCGATTGTTTCCATTCAGACCGTGGTTAATGGGATTATAGGGAGGTGGAACCTGATCCCAGGTCAGCACCGTGAGACGGGAGAATACAGACCCGTTAACCAACGATATGTCCCACCATAAGGACGCATCTCACCAATATCTTATGATTCACTTAAAGGACATGCATAACAACAGGACATGCTTTCTTCATGTCTGAATTACGGACGTGTTACCTGACTAGATGGTCTGTAATGGTGATCAGTCATTGAAGTTAGTCTTCGCTGACTTTGTTCTGGTTTTAACATCTCCCAGTCTTCTTTGTTTTGTTCCTTCTCCATTGGTCCTCTTGTCTCCTCCGGTTCCCCTGCTGAAAGCCAGCTGTGGTATGTCCAGATGTGAGGGTCAGGGGGGGTCGCGCAGGCCTGGGGCTGAAAAATGTCACGTCAGGTTTTTTTTCCTGATCCGGTTGGCGGGAGAAGGGGTTAGGAGCACGGTGGAATTTGTGTCCTCGTGGGAATACAGGCGTGTTTCTCTTCTGTTATCTCACCAGGCATGACCGCATAAATGGCCCTGAGGTTGTTCCCCTGTGTTAACACACACACAAAGTGACAGAAGGGTGTGAGGTCAGCTGCTGGTAGGACGGGGTGGTTATCGCGTCCGTGTTACTGTTCGTTTCCAAAAACTTTGTAACATTTGGACCACACTGGGAACATAGTTAATGTAAAGTTAAGGATGGTAATGTGCTGGTGGAACGGCTTTTGGCAGCGACCACACCGCAGAGAGGATGGCTGTTCAACAGCCCCATGCCCTCACTCTCTGGTCTGCCACGGTGAATCAGGAATGAAGCCTTCCGACACATGCACAGCTGCGTGGTTTCCAGGTCTGTTAGCTAATCACACATGAGCTGAGACCTCTCTCTCTCTCTCTTAGTCTCTCTCAAACACACACACAGAGACACACACACACACACACACACAGAGACACACACACAGACACACACACACACACACACACACAGCAGGGCTTGAGCACTGTGTTATTCTTACGGCTGATTGTGTGCCAGCTCCCCAGTCCTGGTTAGATCACACATTTAGGAGTAGTTACTCACAGTTGATGAAGCACAGAAATATCTAATGCTTGCTCGATAATTAACCCAGTTAGATGATGACAAAAACTGCACAGCGCTAAATGTAGAATGAAACTTAGCATACTATAATTAGACGTGTGAAATACAATCCAAACAGTGAAAGACAAGTTATTGTTCAATTATACACCAAGAGAAACACTGTGTTCTACAAACAGCCTGGAGATAAAATACCCCCCAAAAAATTCTAGTAGAAGGTGCTCACGTGCAGGTAGTGACGTTGACTCTAAATTGAGTCTGTTTACACACACACACACACACTCACACATACACACATACACACACACCCACACACAATGGTGATGTAACAATAGTGCTCTCAGAATAATGTGTAGGTTCTTTTAACCAGATGAGCATCGATACTGCTGCCCACTCATATCCTGTGGGAACGGTGAGATAAGGAGAGGAAAACAAGAGGGAGAGAGAGACACTTAAAATAGTATGTGCAGAAGGACTTGTACTGTCCGGTAGTTGTGCTAATTAGTGGATTTATAAAGCCTTTATGATGCGTACTATTAGAAGGACTTGTACTGTCCGGTACTTGTGCTAATTAGTGGATTTATAAAGCCTTTATAATGCGTACTATTAGAAGGACTTGTACTGTCCGGTAGTTGTGCTAATTAGTGGATTTATAAAGCCTTTATAATGCGTACTATTAGAAGGACTTGTACTGTCCGGTACTTGTGCTAATTTGTGGATTTATAAAGCCTTTATGATGCGTACTATTAGAAGGACTTGTACTGTCCGGTACTTGTGCTAATTAGTGGATTTATAAAGCCTTTATGATGCGTACTATTAGAAGGACTTGTACTGTCCGGTAGTTGTGCTAATTAGTGGATTTATAAAGCCTTTATGATGCGTACTATTAGAAGGACTTGTACTGTCCGGTACTTGTGCTAATTAGTGGATTTATAAAGCCTTTATAATGCGTACTATTAGAAGGACTTGTACTGTCCGGTACTTGTGCTAATTAGTGGATTTATAAAGCCTTTATGATGCGTACTATTAGAAGGACTTGTACTGTCCGGTAGTTGTGCTAATTAGTGGATTTATAAAGCCTTTATGATGCGTACTATTAGAAGGACTTGTACTGTCCGGTACTTGTGCTAATTAGTGGATTTATAAAGCCTTTATAATGCGTACTATTAGAAGGACTTGTACTGTCCGGTAGTTGTGCTAATTAGTGGATTTATAAAGCCTTTATAATGCGTACTATTAGAAGGACTTGTACTGTCCGGTACTTGTGCTAATTTGTGGATTTATAAAGCCTTTATGATGCGTACTATTAGAAGGACTTGTACTGTCCGGTACTTGTGCTAATTAGTGGATTTATAAAGCCTTTATGATGCGTACTATTAGAAGGACTTGTACTGTCCGGTAGTTGTGCTAATTAGTGGATTTATAAAGCCTTTATGATGCGTACTATTAGAAGGACTTGTACTGTCCGGTACTTGTGCTAATTAGTGGATTTATAAAGCCTTTATGATGCGTACTATTAGAAGGACTTGTACTGTCCGGTAGTTGTGCTAATTAGTGGATTTATAAAGCCTTTATGATGCGTACCAGTGAGGTCGCTGCCTCTGACTGCAGCTGTGTCATCGGGTCCAGGTGTTTTAATGGTGGTTGTGATATGCCGGTTGTGCCGAGGGGTCCGGGGGACGTTGGATTTCAACAGGGCTGCTTGTCTTGTCTCGCTGTAGTGACCCCCTGTGGCAAGTTGGGGGTCTGCGTGGTTGTTGACTGGGGATTGTGTTCGGAATAGGAATATACTAATCTTAATGCCTTCAACTGAAATGTGTCATCTGCATTTTACCCAACCCTGAGGTGCAGGGGACAGCCCTAATCAGTTACCTGAGGTGCAGGGGACAGCCCTAATCAGTTACCTGAGGTGCAGGGGACAGCCCTAATCAGTTACCTGAGGTGCAGGGGACAGCCCTAATCAGTTACCTGAGGTGCAGGGGACAGCCCTAATCAGTTACCTGAGGTGCAGGGGACAGCCCTAATCAGTTAACTGAGGTGCAGGGGACAGCCCTAATCAGATACCTGATTTGACTTCTACGTCAATGCCGCCCGGGAAGCATTTAGGGTTGACTGTCTTGCTCAAGGTCAGAAAGACTAATGTTTGTTTTACCTTGATGTTGGGGGGGATTAGAACCAGAGACCTTCCTACCCTAGACCCTAACCACTAGGCCACCTTACCGCCTAGTGTTTATATCTGCTGGTAGGAGCATCAGGCAAATACATTGCATCAACGCCTAAAATGACATGTAGCATCATCTGTATAATACAGAGGCTTTGCAACATGAGACTACACTTGATATCATGTACTTCATGATCTTGACCATCAATACAAGCTGTGACGTGAAACAGTATCAGAATCCGATGGAGTTTTATTTGCCAAAGACCGTTTACAACAAACAAGGAACTTGTTTGGCACGCAATGGTCATTCCCACAGGGCTTCTAGAGACTGTTTTAACTATATTTAAAACATCAACTACTCATCAACTGTTAAGTAGCTGTTACTGGAGCATGTAAAAAAAACTCGAAGCTTTCCCAATAATGTTTGGATTTTGTTGTAAGGTTGTACATTATATTTACATTTTAGTACCCTCAGGAAATGTGGAAAATGTGTGAATTTCCGTTTGAAAGGCTTTTAGATAGTCTCCGTAATTATATGAGCAGACAGCTGCTTTCAATAACCACAGTAACTCAACGCAGCCTAGCATCCATGCTTTCCAAAAGCCACCGTAAACACTTTCCCACACTTCCAACTCGTCTCCTCTCCCAACTGACCATGCCAGAACATACTGTATATACCCCTAAAAACCCCATTAGCAGCACATTTCAAGGCACCCCCTTTACTTACAACTTACAAGCAAACAAGGATAAACTTTGACCCCGTCTTTTGTAACCCCAAATCGTGATCCCACACTTTCTCTTGATTGATTTTTCTCACTCATCCTATAATCACTTTCATAATTCTAGATAGTCTGTAGTGGGCTGAATAAGGCCTTACCGGAACAAGGCTTTGGGTGTGGAATTGGATCAATGGGAATCATGTCTGGTGTCCCTACAGATGAGTGGGAGTGATATAGATCCAGCTCTCCCTCCATGGGTTCCTGGGAAATGTTCGGTTGTTTGGATCCGATAGAAATAACATTGTCCTTGTAGACTGAGACGCATTGGAATGATTATTTCTGTGTGAATTGGGAGAAATGGGATACATGGGAATAGTAGTCTTTGTATGAGCGGGAACAGCTCCGAACTCTATGGACCATCAGCTGCTTGTGGGTCGTGAGACAGTCAGATGTCATGCATGAATTCCACTGGGCCTAATGCTACTTTAATAGGACGCATGGCGTCAGCCGTTAGGAATTCAACCTAATTCATTCGACATGCCGTTCATGTTATACTTGTGAAGGGCCTGGCTGAAATCCCTGGTGCAACATACGTTTATTTGATGTGGCGAGAGAGGAACCATATTGGTTTAATTGTCAGGAGTTTATATCAAAGTTCGGATGAAAAGATGTTATGTCTCGTTATCACTGTTTAATGTATATCAGCATTCTTACTCTTCTGTATCCGCAGTATCACTATTCAGTGTTTATCCGCAGTATCACTATTCAGTGTTTATCATCAGTATCACTATTCAGTGTTTATCATCAGTATCACTATTCAGTGTTTATCATCAGTATCACTATTCAGTGTTTATCATCAGTATCACTATTCAGTGTTTATCATCAGTATCACTACTCAGTGTTTATCATCAGTATCACTACTCAGTGTTTATCATCAGTATCACTATTCAGTGTTTATCCTCAGTATCACTATAAGTGTTTATCCTCAGTATCACTCTCTTCTATATCCTCATTATCCTCTGTTTATCCTCTCTGTCTCTACAATACAATGCTTTTCCCTAACTCACTCTCTGTCACATTCCTTCTCCCGATCTAGGCAGCCATCACAGTACATCCTGTTTGGTTTCTAATGTTTCTTGGCAGGGGGTGATGCAGCTTTCTCCTCTTACACCTCCCCCCCACTTCTCCAGACACTCCCACCCACGTTCACACCACGTATTCTGTCCCAGGACTCCTGTTGTCATGTGGAGGCCTCCCAGGGTGTGTTTGTATCCCGTTGAGGTCAGACGTGCGTAGGCGCACACACACACACACACACACCCCTTAACCAGATAGGCCCTGTAGAGGGGCGGCTGTGCTAAACTGATAACATGGGTGTATAACCACTTATGACACACCACATTACACCAGGAGACAGGGAGAGTGGCAGGTTGACAACAGAGAGTATAAGAATGTGAAGAGCAACATTAAACATGAAATATATTTTGGAGAAGCAACAGAAAGACACATGGTTGCAAGGAAATCTAAAATGAAGGTCTTAGACATCTGTTTGGATTCCTCAGTGTTCAGAATTAGAATCAGAAACAGGTTTATTCACCAAGTTTGTTTACACACAAAGATGTTTTTATCATTAGCTGCAGCATTTAGAACGCACGTTTTAAGACATACAAGAACAGTACAAACAGAGCAAAACACACAACACGAACAGTCAAGAGAATCTGTCTAGTTGGCATATGTACTGGGTAAATAGTTAGAAGTGCCCCTGGGGGTAATTCAGAAAGGCCTTGAAAGCAATGGCAGCATGTTTTTAAAATAATGTGTGTGTAGTGTGACACACACAACCAATGGACACACTCGCACACGTGCACACACACACACACACACACACACATTTTTTAGCAGCGTGGGACACAGCAGGGTTAGCCAGTTGCAACATGATGTCATGTTGCTGAGAGACCATAAGGGAGTATATCTAATCCAAATCATAGAGTTACGTCTCTCCTAAACCTAGCAGCCATGACACCTCTTTTATATCTAGCGAAATACAACAATCCTGACACATTAATATAGGTCGGTCATACAGTATCAGTCAGAAGTTTGGACACACCCAATTGCTTAAAAAACCCATTTAACCATAAAACCTGCAAATAGTGATTACTGTAGCTTGTTTCTGTTCAGAGATTGTCTCTGTTAGTGTTGACCCCACACTCCAAGTTAGATTGTACTGAGATACAGAGATCTGGGTCCACATTCAACACGCATCAGAGTAAGAATGATGAAATAAATTGATTGTTGGGATGATTTGATACTAGATCAGCACAACTACACTGCTTTATATGGACCCTGGCAATGATAGTCCACAGGAAACGGAATATACCGAAAGCTAGACATCTGAAGAGAGCAATAGAAAAGTGGAACTGAGCAGAATGTATAGGAGAGGACCTGTATGGGTGAGGGAGGGAGGCAGGTGAGGGTGAGGGAGGCAGGTGAGGGTGAGGGAGGCAGGTGAGGGTGAGGGAGGCAGGTGAGGGTGAGGGAGGCAGGTGAGGGTGAGGGAGGCAGGTGAGGGTGAGGGAGGCAGGTGAGGGTGAGGGAGGCAGGTGAGGGTGAGGGAGGCAGGTGAGGGTGAGGGAGGCAGGTGAGGGTGAGGGAGGCAGGTGAGGGTGAGGGAGGCAGGTGAGGGTGAGGGAGGCAGGTGAGGGTGAGGGAGGCAGGTGAGGGTGAGGGAGGCAGGTGAGGGTGAGGGAGGCAGGTGAGGGTGAGGGAGGCAGGTGAGGGTGAGGGAGGGAGGCAGGTGAGGGAGGGAGGCAGGTGAGGGTGAGGGAGGGAGGCAGGTGAGGGTGAGGGAGGGAGGCAGGTGAGGGTGAGGGAGGGAGGCAGGTGAGGGAGGGAGGCAGGTGAGGGTGAGGGAGGGAGGCAGGTGAGGGTGAGGGAGGGAGGCAGGTGAGGGTGAGGGAGGGAGGCAGGTGAGGGTGAGGGAGGGAGGCAGGTGAGGGTGAGGGAGGGAGGCAGGTGAGGGTGAGGGAGGGAGGCAGGTGAGGGTGAGGGAGGGAGGCAGGTGAGGGTGAGGGAGGGAGGCAGGTGAGGGAGGCAGGTGAGGGAGGCAGGTGAGGGAGGCAGGTGAGGGAGGCAGGTGAGGGAGGCAGGTGAGGGAGGCAGGTGAGGGAGGCAGGGGAGGGAGGCAGGTGAGGGAGGCAGGTGAGGGAGGCAGGTGAGGGAGGCAGGTGAGGGAGGCAGGTGAGGGAGGCAGGTGAGGGAGGCAGGTGAGGGAGAGGGAGGCAGGTGAGGGTGAGGGAGGCAGGTGAGGGTGAGGGAGGCAGGTGAGGGTGAGGGAGGGAGGGAGGCAGGTGAGGGTGAGGGAGGGAGGGAGGCAGGTGAGGGTGAGGGAGGGAGGGAGGCAGGTGAGGGTGAGGGAGGGAGGGAGGCAGGTGAGGGTGAGGGTGAGGGTGAGGGAGGGAGGGAGGCAGGTGAGGGTGAGGGAGGGAGGCAGGTGAGGGTGAGGGAGGGAGGCAGGTGAGGGTGAGGGAGGGAGGCAGGTGAGGGTGAGGGAGGGAGGCAGGTGAGGGTGAGGGAGGGAGGGAGGCAGGTGAGGGAGGGAGGCAGGTGAGGGAGGCAGGGAGGGAGGGAGGGAGGGAGGGAGGCAGGTGAGGGAGGGAGGGAGGCAGGTGAGGGTGAGGGAGGGAGGGAGGCAGGTGAGGGTGAGGGAGGGAGGCAGGTGAGGGTGAGGGAGGGAGGGAGGCAGGTGAGGGTGAGGGAGGCAGGTGAGGGTGAGGGAGGGAGGGAGGCAGGTGAGGGTGAGGGTGAGGGAGGCAGGTGAGGGTGAGGGTGAGGGAGGCAGGTGAGGGTGAGGGTGAGGGAGGCAGGTGAGGGGGAGGGTGAGGGAGGCAGGTGAGGGTGAGGGTGAGGGAGGCAGGTGAGGGTGAGGGTGAGGGAGGCAGGTGAGGGTGAGGGAGGGAGGCAGGTGAGGGTGAGGGAGGGAGGGAGGCAGGTGAGGGAGGGAGGCAGGTGAGGGAGGCAGGTGAGGGAGGCAGGTGAGGGAGGCAGGTGAGGGAGGCAGGTGAGGGAGGCAGGTGAGGGTGAGGGAGGGAGGGAGGGAGGGAGGCAGGTGAGGGTGAGGGAGGGAGGGAGGCAGGTGAGGGTGAGGGAGGGAGGCAGGTGAGGGTGAGGGAGGGAGGGAGGCAGGTGAGGGTGAGGGAGGCGGGTGAGGGTGAGGGTGAGGGAGGCAGGTGAGGGTGAGGGAGGGAGGCAGGTGAGGGTGAGGGAGGGAGGGAGGCAGGTGAGGGAGGGAGGCAGGTGAGGGAGGCAGGTGAGGGAGGCAGGTGAGGGAGGCAGGTGAGGGAGGCAGGTGAGGGAGGCAGGTGAGGGTGAGGGAGGGAGGGAGGGAGGCAGGTGAGGGTGAGGGAGGGAGGGAGGCAGGTGAGGGTGAGGGAGGGAGGCAGGTGAGGGTGAGGGAGGGAGGGAGGCAGGTGAGGGTGAGGGAGGGAGGGAGGCAGGTGAGGGTGAGGGAGGGAGGGAGGCAGGTGAGGGTGAGGGAGGGAGGGAGGCAGGTGAGGGTGAGGGAGGGTGGCAGGTGAGGGTGGCAGGTGAGGGTGAGGGAGGCAGGTGAGGGTGAGGGTGAGGGAGGGAGGCAGGTGAGGGTGAGGGTGAGGGAGGGAGGGAGGCAGGTGAGGGTGAGGGAGGGAGGCAGGTGAGGGTGAGGGAGGGAGGCAGGTGAGGGTGAGGGAGGGAGGCAGGTGAGGGTGAGGGAGGGAGGCAGGTGAGGGTGAGGGAGGGAGGCAGGTGAGGGTGAGGGAGGGAGGCAGGTGAGGGTGAGGGAGGGAGGCAGGTGAGGGTGAGGGAGGGAGGCAGGTGAGGGTGAGGGAGGGAGGCAGGTGAGGGTGAGGGAGGGAGGCAGGTGAGGGTGAGGGAGGGAGGGAGGTGAGGGTGAGGGAGGGAGGCAGGTGAGGGTGAGGGAGGGAGGCAGGTGAGGGTGAGGGAGGGAGGCAGGTGAGGGTGAGGGAGGCAGGTGAGGGTGAGGGAGGGAGGCAGGTGAGGGTGGCAGGTGAGGGTGAGGGAGGCAGGTGAGGGTGAGGGAGGCAGGGAATGAAGTAGACAAATGGGGGAGATATAGAATTAGATGGTGAGAGAGTGGTGGAGAGAGTAGATGGGAGTGAGGTTTACCATAGGGCCAGATGGTGAGTAACAGATGGCTTCATTAGGGGACCACTTGTCCATAAATTGCTATTGAGATATTTCAGTGTCCCAATAGAGTTAAACCTGATCTCTACCCATATCTCTACCTAGTCACTAGAGTTGAACCTGATCTCTACCTAGTCACTAGAGTTGAACCTGACCTCTACCCATATCTCTACCTAGTCACTAGAGTTGAACCTGACCTCTACCCATATCTCTACCTAGTCACTAGAGTTGAACCTGACCTCTACCTAGTCACTAGAGTTGAACCTGACCTCTACCCATATCTCTACCTAGTCACTAGAGTTGAACCTGACCTCTACCTAGTCACTAGAGTTGAACCTGACCTCTACCCATATCTCTACCTAGTCACTAGAGTTGAACCTGACCTCTACCTAGTCACTAGAGTTGAACCTGACCTCTACCCATATCTCTACCTAGTCACTAGAGTTGAACCTGACCTCTACCCATATCTCTACCTAGTCAATTGTTGTTGCTCACTGCCTGGCCTGCAGTCCTAGAAAGTGAACATGCTGAATCAGATTCATTATCATGTGTGCACATAGTGTGCGATACAAAGCCCAGAGAGTCACCAAGCATGATAGCTTCATTAGCTAGCGTTTTCATGCTACGTGATGCTGGACTGGATTTCTATTGTGGTCAGCACATTGGGTTGTGTTGTGCTTCAGCTGCCCTGTCCCGCTGGTCACCGGGGAATCAATCCCTTTATAACAGAACCGGCTGAACAGGCTGCTTTGACAGGACTAAGATGTGCTAGCAACCCTGTTATGTTGGGCCTTTAGGACGTGCTGTTAAATCGTTCATGATGCTCGGCATTTCTCTCTGCCTGCAGCCCTGATTGAAAGACTCTTCACATGGTAAGTGACGAACGTAAAGTCTCATGGCATTTGGAAAATGTATTCATGCACAGATGTCAAAGTTTGGGGTCACCGTGAAAGGTTCTTGTTTTCCATGAAAAAACACACTGTAACATGAACATACTATAAATATACCACTAAAACATTATGACCACTCACATGTGAAGCATTTCACATTGATCACATTGATCATCTCTTAACAGGGGCACTTGTCAAGGTGTTGGTTGATTAGATCGTAAGCAAACGAGCCATTTTCCTAGTCAACATGTTGATGCAGGAGAAATGAACAGGCGTAAAGACCTGAGCAATTTTTATGTGGATACTCATTTTTCATTGTCAACAGAAAAGAGGCAATTCATTTGAAATGCATTACTCTGTTAGTACTTTTTTCAGTGTTAGGAAAAAAGAAATTTGAGCTCATAAACATCCCTTGTGCAAATGCAACACCAAACTATTTTGATGGGTTGCTTACATAAAGCTAATGAGTGCCAGATTGAGAGGGCATCAGTGCACTACAGCAGGAATAGTCAAAAAGTAGTTATGCCAAATCGCCCAGTTGCCCCTGGGCTGCACCCAGCTTTACATAACATATTATAGCAGCTATGTGCAGGATATTCTCCCCCTGTGTGTAGAATGGACCAGGTCCGAACCTGACCAACAAGTCATCAACAAAACCGTTTTAAGATGAATTCATCAATTCAATATGGTTGGTAAATTAATTTTATGAAAGGTGCAAAAGGTTGGTCAAGATTTGCCTTGAGTTCCGCCTTCATATAAACAAAATATACTTTTTCCACTGCCCATGGTTCTACATGTCACAATGTCAGCTTGGGTTCTGAGGAGATATAACTGCTGCATACATATTTAGTTATTTAGGTTATGTGCAATGCTTTTGTCATGTCATTGTGAATGTGAATTTGTGTGTGTCTTTTCAAAACGTCTCCATTTTCTGTCTGAGAAAATACTGTGTTTCATCTGGGGTTTGGCTGGTGCGCGCAGAATGTCTCAGAGTACTGAGAGCTACAGTTGCTGGTTCCAATGAAAGCACATTTCTAAACAGGTCACAATGAAACACTTGGAACAGTGTGTATGGAGTTTCAGAAGGACAGACACACATGCACACAGAGCGGCAAAGAAACACACACACACACCTTTTCTTGTTGGACACCCTACTTGGAGGTTCCTTGTTTAGAATATATAACCTCTAACCCTGCTCTGTATCCAATCACCTGGTTTCTGATCCTACATTGATTGGAGTTCACACTGCGGTCAATTATATTCCCTCTAGACAAGTCTTATGGCCATTTGGTGCTTTTTTCTTTCTGTGTCCTCTTTTCATCCGTTTACCTATTTAGCCCCGAGGTCACTGCGAGGAACACTTACATTTAAGGTCACTGTGAAAAGAATTCATAGAAAGGTGCACATAGATATGAGGTCACAGCGAGTTGTAGAATAGAAGTGATGTGCACATAGATATGAGATCAAACACAAAGTCTGACAGATTCAACTCGCACCATTCGTCACCATCTCAATGAAAAAGGGTCGTATGATATTGTGTGGTATTAGACCCAGACAGAGAGATTTAAGAGTGCAGTTTTCACCTGAACATGCCACAAAGCTGAAACCAAAATAGAGCATTTTTGTAAAGAATACCTTCTCCACAGTGACACAGAGGGGGTCCAGTGATGTTTAATGTTGTTCTGTTTCTTCTGGCACGCTATGCTAATAGACTCATACCCAAAAAGTGCTTTAATAAAATAAAAAGGTGCTTCAACAAAGTATTAGTTTATGGGTGTGCACACTTATGCAACCAGATTATTGTAAAGTTTTTATTTTAGTCTCCCCTCAAAGATTTCAGTTTTCAATTGTTCACATTATAGGTCACATTACAGGTGGAAAAAGTTCTGACATGATTTATCTTTGTCACATCACAAAAACCTGGGGTGTGTAGGTTTTTATATCCACTGTATATTAGCGTATTAGACCTCTGGACATGAGGGGGTTAACTGTGGTCTTGATCCACCTACACCAGCAGTCTATTAATGAATAATTCAGCAAGGGAGACGATCATTTTTCATCAAACATACGCAAACAAACACACACACACACACACTGCCAGACAGCGGACACTTTTGGGAAAATGTCACCCATGAAACATGCTTGATCAGAATCTTACATACACACCACATACAGACACACAGACACACATACACACAGACACACAGACACACAGACACACAGACACACAGACACACAGACACACAGACACACAGACACACAGACACACAGACACAGACACACAGACACACACACACAGACACAGACACACACACACAGACACACACACACAGACACACACACACAGACACACACACACACAGACACACACACACAGACACACACACACAGACACACACACACAGACACACATACACACACACATACACACACACACCACACACACACCACACACACACACCACACATACATACACACACATACACTCAGGGGTGCAGTCATACACATGAAGACAGAGAGACAGACAGCACAATGCCTTATTGTGACAGGATATTGAAGCGCAGCATGTCACGGCATTGCGTCCATTGATGGTTCTACAACACAGAGCAGAACCACTGGGGGTGTGATGGGTCAATGTAAAAGGCCTAGGGGGAACTCTTGAGGGAAATGGGGAACTGGCTTTAGACAAAGCAAGACACAGTACACAGTACCCAACTTTGTTTTCTGACCTTGTGACCTATCTAGGAATTTATATATATTTGACCTTTTTTTTATAGATAATTAATGTTTTTGTTGTTGGCTGTAACTGTGGTCCAGAGATTTTCCTAGTGTGGTCATGAGATGTGGAAATCCTCTAGTGTTTTTTTCATGGGCAAAAGCAATATGATGGTGGAAACATTACTTTTGGTTCCCTGAATTAATTTGTGTGTGGATTAGTTTCCACTGGCTGTGTTCGGAACAGAACTGTAACCAAAGCTCAAGGGAGTGGAGTGTGAAATTCTGTGCAGAATATGGACTCCCCAAACAGAACACAGGATATTCCAATACACGGATGATGTTCTCGCCTAGAACGGATTCCATGATAATGGGCTAGTTTGTTGTGAGGGAAAAATATGCTGATTTGTACGATTTTCCGTCACCAAATTTTTGAACCACGTTTTAGAGGTAAACATTATTGAAAATAATGACCACTCTCCACCACCGCAGCCATTTGCAGTGCCCTCAAGAATTATTGGCACCCAACGTAAACTTCTCGACTAATGTGGTTATTTTGTTTTTTTCTGCCGCATACTGTAGTTCCTGGTGCATTCTCAACAACTTGGAGCTCAATTTTCTAAAGACAGTGGAGATGAGAGTGGACTTTAGGTGCCCAGTTGACCTTTTTCCCATTGACCTTTTGTCCCATTGACCTTTGTCTCCCCGTCAACAACTATTCTTCCTAAGTGGTCTTAGAAAGAATAGCGTCAAAGATATTATATGTAAATATATTTAAATTAAACTGAAATGGCAAATTCTGTCTAAATGTATGTAAAATATAATGTAATATTATGTTTAGGTGTCTGTATTTGGAATATCGTATTGACGAAACGTTATACAGCATAACATGAACACATTTGTTTCCATATTTGCATAATGTCTGGGAAAGAAAGAAAACATATTGTACGTTTGAAAATCTTTTTAGCGGGATTGGACATAACAGAGAAGATTAAAGGCACATTTCAGAACTCACGCATGCTGTAAACACACACACCACCACGCATACACAACACACACACACACACACACATCATCCCAGAGAGATGGATGGCATAGGCCACACTCCAGGGGTCATTAGTGTGTTAACATGCAGTCAGAGGTTGGTCTGGCCAGGACAGCCGTCTCTCTTCACTAATGTCTGCCAGCTGGGCTGTTCTCACTGTTTATCTTACTTCTAGACCGTCCGCCACTTACTTACTCATTCATTCCCTCTCTTTCTTTATTTGGTCTATAGTCGTAGCTCTCTCTTCCTGGATTCATCTTGACTTCTATCATTTTCTCCCTCCTACATACACAGACAACCTATATCACTTTCTCTATCATCTGTCTCCTAACCTTTCCACTTTTCTTCTCTCCCTCTTACTTAACACGGGGTAACAGAAAAAGTAAGAATAACATTTGAGAGACTATTGTTGATATGTCTATGGTCAAAATGGTCAAATATTTTCTTGGCTAGGGTAATCATTAACCTTTCCCGCTAAATGTGTGAGCAAAACTAGATTGTAATTACAGGACAATGCAGGCCTTACATAAACTGTAGCTGCAGTCAGAGTGACTATAGCATTTCACACATATCAGTGATTCTCTGGGACATCTTGTATTGTTTTTGAGGCAAAAAAAAATCAACAACACGAATGCTCAGTGAAACGGAAAATCTATTAACATGGCACATCTTGACATGGCAATATTTGCCCACTCTTCTTTGCACAAGCGTTCCAAATCTGTCAGATTGCGAGGACATCTCCTGTCCACAGCCCTCTTCAGATCACCCCACAGATTGGTTTCAGGTCTGGGCTCTGGCTGGGCCATTCCAAACGTTAATCTTCTTCTGGTGAAGCCATGCTTTTTTGGATTTGGATGTGTGCTTTGGGTTGTTGTCGTGCTGAAAAGTGAACTTCTTCAGCTTTCTAATGAAACCCTGAAGGTTTTGTGCCAAAATTGCCTGGTATTTGGACCTGTTCATAATTCCCTCTACCCTGACTAAGGCCCGTGGCTGAACAAAACATCCCCAAAGCATGATGCTGCCAACATCACGCTTCACTGTTGGCATGGTGGTCTTTTGGTGATGTGCAGTTTTGTTTTTGTGCCAAGCATACCTTTTGGAGTTATGGCCAAAAAGTTCAACCTTGGTTTCATTATTACACATTTACCCACATGCTTTCGGGAGCCTGTTTTTCCAAACTTCATCCTGTATGTTTTTCTTCATAAGAAAAGGTTTCTGTCTTGCCATCCTACCCCATTGAGCGTATATATGAAGAATACAGGAGATTGTTGTCACATGTAGCACACAGACAGTACTTGACCGAAATTCCTGCAACTCCTTTAATATTGCTGTACGCCTCCTGGAAGCCTCCATGACCAGTTTTCTTTTGGAGGGACGTCCAGTTCTTGGTAATGTCTCTGTTGTACCATATTTTCTCCACTTGATGATTATTGTCTTCACTGTATTTCATGGTATATCCGATGCTTTGGAAATTATTTTGAACCTTTCTTATATATATATATTACAACAATGAGATCCCTCTGATACTGTGGAAGCTCTCGTGGCTTTTGCTTTGAGATGCAACTAAGAAAATGTCAGGAAAGTCCTACTGGAACGGCTGTCTTTATTTGTGATTAATCAAAGTCTTTTTAAATTAGGTGTGTAATGACTGCTATTTAACATTAGTTTTATTGTGATTGGTTAATTCTGAACACAGCCACATTCCCAGTTATAAGAGTGTGTGCACTGCACACTTATGTAACCAGGTTAATGCAAGGTTTTTATTTCCTCGCCACAAAGATTTCAGTTTGTTTTTTAATTGAATTGTTCACATTAAAGGTGGAAAAAGTTCTGACATTATTTCTTTGTGTCATTTTTTCACATCACAACCTGGCATTTTAAAGGGTGTGTAGACTTTCCAAATCATGTTATGTATATTGCACTCTTTTCAGACATCAAATATTGCAAAATTTGTGTGTTGATAGCAGCAACTTATGATCGGTCAATTAACCTTTTTGTTATGTTAACGGCTCAAATTGACCTACGATATAAAATCACAACACAATTTTCACGATTGATATTTTCACCCCCCAACAATACGTTTCTTATCCCAAAAAACAAAATGTATAGATATTTGATATCATAGACAAAATTAACCAATACGTTTCAATGTAACTAGCTATAGACGTTGTTCTGCTTTACCCTTATGTCTGGATATTAACCTCATAGTGACAACTTTAATGTTTGCAGTCAAAACATGTTCCACACAAATTCAAAAGCCAGGAGATGCAGATCTTTTATGAATGTCATAACAAGGATACAGAAAGGAGGACAGTGACAGCATCACACTTGATTATATATATTCACCAGAAACATGACTGGCATTAGGTGTGATTCATTCACAAATGTACTTCTGGCATTTCTAGCATGTTGTGTTGGTCTTGGTTTTTGGCTGGGGAGTCCTTTTTCTCAGGCTTTGCAGTCGTGCTTCCTGAGGTAGGAATCAGATAGAGCAGAACTGGTCACGTCCGCACAATAAGGTGTGACAATGTTCACAAGAGGCCAGAGCCACTGCCTTCTATACATATGGCGGTGTGACCGGAGCATGCCCTAACAATTGAAGAAATAACCTTCTGCTGTAACATATGATCTCAGACCAGAGCACAATTTCATTGTATGCAGATCAGCATATTATAGAAGTGGATTAATGGCCAGTGAGCCTCTCTCACCTGCTCACTGAGACCTTAGATCATGTCTATCACTATATCTGATTGCCATGATTCTTCTGTCATTGCGTTCTGCACCGTAAAGACAACAGACATTTCTAGTGATCTGTGACAACACTTTACAGGAAATGCTGTGTCTTTCTCTGTGTTTATTATAGGAGGCATTAGCCCAGACCCAGGCCCATTCCCGGACGCAGGTGACACAGGCACCGGTTGACCCATCAGACCTGCTCCCCAGGCTGTGTCACCTGGTGCGAGCCGAGACAGGCTACGGCTTCAATCTGCATAGTGAAAAGTCTCGACCGGGCCAGTACATCCGCTCCCTGGACCCCGGGTCACCAGCCGATCACGCCGGACTCAGACCACAGGATAGACTGATAGAGGTGAGCGGAGGGTGCTTCTCTACCGCAGCGTTGAGAGGAACTGGAGGATGGTGAGGGGGACAAGGGCAGCATGATGTTGTGGAGAAAGAGCTGGAGGAAAAGGAAGGCGTGGCGCTGGGGGGGAACTTGTGGAGAAAGAGGAGAGAGGTGGTGCAGTATTGAGAGAGACTGGGAGGAAAACCAGGAGAAGTACAGTGTCCCAGGGAATGTTTAAGAGGAGAAAGAGGATGACATGTGGTGTGTTAAACATGATTATAGGGATTATATTATAGGGACCAGTGGAGGTTTTATCGTTCCACCGGGGCTGAGAGGTAACGATGCAGGCATCTATCAGATATTTAACAGTGGTTTGGAGACATGTGGTTGGCAATGTTTTGCTTGAATGAAAGGGTTTTCCAGAAGGTTTCAGATATCTATGAGGTAACGATACAGAGTGAGACCTGAAGATGCCTCTTTGTCGCTCAGGTACATGGATGTACTGAACATTTGGGCTAGTGGTTATCAGAATGGGAGAGGAGCCAATGTAAAATGCTCCAAATGTCCAGGGCTGTACCTGACTCACAATGTGTAGTGCAGACCCACAGAATGGGAGAGGATGTAAATGCTCCAAATGTCCAGAGCTGTACCCGACTCACAATGTGTAGTGCAGACCCACAGAATGGGAGAGGATGTAAATGCTCCAAATGTCCAGGACTGTACCCGACTCACAATGTGTAGTGCAGACCCACAGAATGGGAGAGGATGTAAATGCTCCAAATGTCCAGGGCTGTACACGACTCACAATGTGTAGTGCAGACCTCCAGAATGGGAGAGGATGTAAATGCTCCAAATGTCCAGAGCTGTACCCGACTCACAATGTGTAGTGCAGACCCACAGAATGGGAGCCGATGTAAAATGCTCCAAATGTCCAGGGCTGTACCCGACTCACAATGTGTAGTGCAGACCTCCAGAATGGGAGAGGATGTAAATGCTCCAAATGTCCAGAGCTGTACCCGACTCACAATGTTGTCAGTCAAATTGGATTTGGCTGTTCTATACAGAGATTCGACTATAGGTTCCTTTTTTCTTTTTTGTTCATAAAAGTCCTCTGCAATCAATCTGTCAATCAGAAAATCCATTGGCATGAGTTCCGGAGATGATTTACATTACAAGCAATAAGAAATGCAACAGAGTCATGTGAACTTATTTTTTGCATTTAAAAATCAATAGCAGACAGCCACATGCAATATTTGACAACATGGGGCTTACCATATAGATTTGTCAAAAGCATGTGACAGGCAGCACACATGTATTTGTTTTTAAATTGAGCTGTTTTATTTTAACCTAACGGTACTGACCCAGCACACCATACACCCACTCAATCAGGGCAGGAGACACAATCCCATGAGTCCTGACCCCAAAGATGTACATCAGCCAAACAAGGTCAAATAGAATCACGAGTCAGACGGGACATAACAAAGCCAGTTCAAATTCACAGGGTCAAACACAAGTCACTCCAAATGGGATCTAACAAAGCTGAACTAAACCTATTATGGCTTGTTGTGTTACTTGACTCCATACCCACAAACATAACCTAATAGTCTTATACTGTAAAACAACACAAACATAATAGTCTTATTCAATAGAGCTGTGCAACCTAATAGAGTCTTATACAGTAAAACTACACAGACATATTAGTGTCTTATACAGCAGAACAATACAACATATTAGAGTCTTATACAGTAGAACAATACAACATATTAGAGTATTATACAGTAGAACAATACAAACATATTAGAGTCTTATACAGTGGAACAATACAAACATATTAGTGTCTTATACAGTAGAACAATACAAACATATTAGTGTCTTATACAGTAGAACAATACAAACATATTAGAGTCTTATACAGTAGAACAATACAACATATTAGAGTATTATACAGTAGAACAATACAACATATTAGAGTATTATACAGTAAAACTACACAGACATATTAGTGTCTTATACAGTAGAACAATACAACATATTAGAGTATTATACAGTAGAACAATACAACATATTAGAGTATTATACAGTAGAACAATACAACATATTAGAGTATTATACAGTAGAACAATACAACATATTAGAGTATTATACAGTAGAAAAATACAACATATTAGTGTCTTATACAGTAGAACAATACAACATATTAGTGTCTTATACAGTAGAACAATACAAACATATTAGAGTCTTATACAGTAGAACAATACAACATATTAGAGTATTATACAGTAGAACAATACAACATATTAGAGTATTATACAGTAGAACAATACAACACATTAGAGTATTATACAGTAGAACAATACAACACATTAGAGTCTTATACAGTAGAACAATACAACATATTAGAGTATTATACAGTAGAACAATACAACATATTAGTGTCTTATACAGTAGAACAATACAAACATATTAGAGTCTTATACAGTAGAACAATACAACATATTAGTGTCTTATACAGTAGAACAATACAACATATTAGAGTCTTATACAGTAGAACAATACAACATATTAGAGTCTTATACAGTAGAACAATACAAACATATTAGAGTCTTATACAGTAGAACAATACAACATATTAGTGTCTTATACAGTAGAACAATACAACATATTAGAGTCTTATACAGTAGAACAATACAACATATTAGAGTCTTATACAGTAGAACAGTACAACATATTAGTCTTATACAGTAGAACAATACAACATAATAAAGTCTTATACAACAGTACAACATATTAGAGTCTTATACAGTAGAACAATACAACATATTAGTGTCTTATACAGTAGAACAATACAAACATATTAGAGTCTTATACAGTAGAACAATACAACATATTAGAGTCTTATACAGTAGAACAATACAACATATTAGTGTCTTATACAGTAGAACAATACAACATATTAGAGTCTTATACAGTAGAACAATACAACATATTAGAGTCTTATACAGTAGAACAATACAACATATTAGAGTCTTATACAGTAGAACAATACAAACATATTAGAGTCTTATACAGTAGAACAATACAACATATTAGTGTCTTATACAGTAGAACAATACAACATATTAGTGTCTTATACAGTAGAACAATACAACATATTAGAGTCTTATACAGTAGAACAATACAACATATTAGAGTATTATACAGTAGAACAGTACAACATATTAAAGTATTATACAGTAGAACAGTACAACATATTAGTCTTATACAGTAGAACAATACAACATAATAAAGTCTTATACAACAGTACAACATATTAGAGTCTTATACAGTAGAACAATACAACATATTAGTGTCTTATACAGTAGAACAATACAACATATTAGTGTCTTATACAATAGAACAATACAACATATTAGAGTATTATACAGTAGAACAATACAACATATTAGAGTCTTATACAGTAGAACAATACAACATATTAAAGTATTATACAGTAGAACAGTACAACATATTAGTCTTATACAGTAGAACAATACAACATATTAGTGTCTTATACAGTAGAACAATACAAACATATTAGAGTCTTATACAGTAGAACAATACAAACATATTAGAGTCTTATACAGTAGAACAATACAAACATATTAGAGTCTTATACAGTAGAACAATACAAACATATTAGAGTCTTATACAGTAGAACAATACAACATATTAGTGTCTTATACAGTAGAACAATACAACATATTAGAGTATTATACAGTAGAACAATACAACATATTAGAGTCTTATACAGTAGAACAATACAACATATTAGAGTCTTATACAGTAGAACAGTACAACATATTAGAGTATTATACAGTAGAACAGTACAGCATATTAGAGTCTTATACAGTAGAACAATACAAACATAATAGAGTCTTATACAGTAGAACAGTACAAACATAATAGAGTCTTATACAGTAGAACAATACAAACATAATAGAGTCTTATACAGTAGAACAGTACAACATGTAACAGTGTTAATGCAAACTGTGGATCACTAATTACCTAATATAATGTTATATAGTGGAGCAGGAACACACACACACACATCCTGGTCCTGCCTGTAATGAATGCTTAACATAAAAAGTATGTTAGCACTGGAGGCAAAGGCACATTTTGCTTTCAATGCACTGATATCCGTCTGACAGTGTATCAACAGGAAGCTGTGAGAGTGTGCAGTAGCTATGGGAGTTAATACCCAGGACAATGGGAATAGCAGACAATAGAAGTAGACTCCATGTCCTTGTGCTGTTTGCTCCTTAAATAGACTTGATCATCTGTTTCTATAGACAAGAGACCCAAGACCTGCATGTATATATAATGTGTTGATGGCAGGAGGAAAGACTTTTGATTAGGGCCACATTGTTATTGCCAGGCGACTGGGTCAGAGCAGGAGTCAGACGAGGGACAAACCACAAGAGGCCATATGGTGTTTTGGGGGCATTTCCAAACAGCTTTTTCTAGTATAGGCTACTATAGGTTCTCAATGAGGTAGCCAGTGTTGAACATTTTCAGACTCCCCTTGATACTGTAAAAGGAGTGAACAAATATGATAGACAATACATGCACCGTCTGTCTCTGCTTGGCTCTTCAACCCATACAAATCCATCTCTATTTATATGCTTCTATCGCCCGCTGTACAATATGTCTGCAAAGTGCCATTGAAGAACCACCTGTGACATTCTGCCAAATGATATTCAATATGGTCTTTGTAGATCGCACACCTGTTTAAGTGTTTTCTTCTGATCACAACACGGTAAAAAGCCTTGGCCTTTTCTTTACCTCCACAGTACGAGCCACATAGTTGACATTCCTGAAACATTTGTTTTGCTGAGATATTGTATGATAACTAAGCTATGAAATTGATTTCACCCGAATGGGCCTTTTCAGTTTTTAGGATTCATGTAGATCAAAATACACTTGAAACGAAATAATAGAGGAATGGTAATTTATACTGTGTATAACAACAGTAATTGTATTCAGTACAGTCACAGACGGTGGGTGTCGTGGCTGGATAAAGTGATTTGAAATACTAATAGTTCTACTAATAGATTTTGGCTTTCTAATTGACATAGTGTTGGTATACAGGATGTTCTCCCCTTTGGTTCCTCAATTGATAAGCGTTAAGGTGCTTGTACTTGGATTTTTCATGATTTTGTTTTTGAATACCAACCAACCAAACTGAAATAATATTGCGTGGAATATGATATCTGAACCATTTATCATATTGATATGTACTACAATGTGTAAATAGGTCAGCCTGGTCCGAAACAAGGATTTGCGAGGAGTGAGTGGTTAACGATATTATGAGTATGTCACAGTTTCCTGGGGTTGTTCCCAGCTGTCAGCAGCCAAGTGAACTCATCCATTATGCTGAGAGATGCGTGGGACTGATCATTAGCTTAGGTGCTCAATTTGGTTTCACCTTGGATATTTCCATGGGACCACTTGTGCGTCAACCATCAGTAAATGACACACACTCGGCAATTCAGAGGAACAACATAAGACAAACACGCGATACTGGGTCTGTCGGCTATGGCTACATTAAGGCTAAGTGGCTAGGCTACAGTAAATGGCAGTTTCCCTTACATTAAGGCTAAGTGGCTAGGCTACAGTAAATGGCATTTTCCCTTACATTAAGGCTAAGTGGCTAGGCTACAGTAAATGGCAGTTTCCCTTACATTAAGGCTAAGTGGCTAGGCTACAGTAAATGGCAGTTTCCCTTACATTAAGGCTAAGTGGCTAGGCTACAGTAAACTGCAGTTTCCATTGGGGTTTAGCCTACACAACCTCAGACAGGTGTTTTTGTCTCGGCGTT
Organism: Dallia pectoralis; assembly: GCA_029465975.1. Taxonomy (NCBI): domain Eukaryota; kingdom Metazoa; phylum Chordata; class Actinopteri; order Esociformes; family Umbridae; genus Dallia; species Dallia pectoralis. Next base: position 1,448,872 of record CM055756.1, read on the forward strand.
GATTATGGTTGATTATGTGATTATGTGGTCGTTATTCTTTGTGGGTAATGGAGGTTGTCCTTGACAGAGCGACAGGCCCTGATTGGTTCATCTGTCAGCAGCTTGTTACTGAGGGGACGAGCCATGACAGACCTCTTGCTTGGATGAGGATGGCAAAGTTGAGACTCTCTTCACTCGTCCTGTCATAGCCAGAGCAACGACACACTCTCCCTGTTTGTGTCTCTGTCTCACCCTGCTCGCTCTCCATTTCCTGCCTCGCTCCATTACCCTTGAGCAGTTTGGATGTCATTGCTTGGTGTTACAGCGTGTATGAGAGAAAACACCCAGACTGAGACGTGGTGAAGTGTGATTGTGCTGCTCTGTCAACAAGGCCGTGTTAAGGATGTGATCAGTGCTGCATCTGTCGTCCTCAGCCCTTATGCAATCAAACTCCCCCAAATCTATATATCATCTCCATCCCCCTGTTCTCTCTCTCTCTGTCTCTCTTTCTCTCTCTTTCTCTCTCTCTCTCTCTCTCTCTCTCTCTGTCTCTCTCTGTCTCTCTCTCTTTGTCACACACACACCCTTCTGTCGTACTGCCAGCCTATTTCCATCTTCTGCTTGAACACAATGAGCCTGTAGTTTCACAATATGCAGATAACCATCAGTTCCTTCATCCAGTTCCTTCCAGATGTGGTTTCAGGTCAACTCCTGATATGACAACCACATATATACACAGGGTCATTTACAGGCTTGCTTCAGCCAACGTTTCTCATTGGATCAGTCCAGATAGCTGCTTGAGGACTAATGACCTTTCAGATGTCTGTGTGCCATAAGGCCAAACACTCTGAAGCAGACTCTCTCTGAAGCAGACTCACTCTGAAGCAGACTCTCTCTGAAGCAGACTCACTCTGAAGCGGACTCACTCTGAAGCGGACTCACTCTGAAGCGGACTCTCTCTGAAGCAGACTCACTCTGAAGCGGACTCTCTCTCTGAAGCGGACTCTCTCTCTGAAGCGGACTCTCTCTCTGAAGCGGACTCTCTCTCTGAAGCGGACTCTCTCTCTGAAGCGGACTCTCTCTCTGAAGCGGACTCTCTCTGAAGCGGACTCTCTCTCTGAAGCGGACTCTCTCTCTGAAGCGGACTCTCTCTCTGAAGCGGACTCTCTCTCTGAAGCGGACTCTCTCTCTGAAGCGGACTCTCTCTCTGAAGCGGACTCTCTCTCTGAAGCGGACTCTCTCTGAAGCGGACTCTCTCTGAAGCGGACTCTCTCTCTGAAGCGGACTCTCTCTCTGAAGCGGACTCTCTCTGAAGCGGACTCTCTCTCTGAAGCGGACTCTCTCTCTGAAGCGGACTCTCTCTGAAGCGGACTCTCTCTCTGAAGCGGACTCTCTCTCTGAAGCGGACTCTCTCTCTGAAGCGGACTCTCTCTCTGAAGCGGACTCTCTCTCTGAAGCGGACTCTCTCTCTGAAGCGGACTCTCTCTCTGAAGCGGACTCTCTCTCTGAAGCGGACTCTCTCTCTGAAGCGGACTCTCTCTCTGTGGGCTTGGCTAGTACACGTAGGTGCACTTTATTCCGCCTGGATTCTAGATGCTTTGACACGCGTCGCGGATATACACGCACAAACACACACAGAGAAGATCAAGGTAAAACCATCGTAATGATTTCAGGGTCAATGACATTTAAGCAAACATTTCCAGTAATACCTCGAAGGAAGGACTGTACTGTTTCAAAGCGTTTAAAAAGCAACGAGGAACAGGTTTGGCCACCCAGTTCCTTATTGTGTGGTAGTCACCTGCTGAACAAAGCCCTATAACACCAATTAGCTGGAGTGGGCTGCATTGCTGTGTTTTCTCATTAGGGATCGCTGCTATGAAACCTGAGACAACATCTGCTCCCCTGACCAAACACAAAGGGGACTTGTTCCTCCTTCTGCACTAACACTGTTATGATGGGATGAGCCTCTCAACTATTTCTGTGTGACGACTCCAGAGAGCCTCAGACACCTACTCTAATAGAGAGAGGGAAATACACGAAGAAGGTTAGAGCGATGTGAGAGGGAACTCAAAGCACAGCAGCTGTTATTTATTTCCATCTGCTGTTATTGTTTTCGGCATTTCTCAGCATTTCTCTCTCACTTCTCTCTTTCTCAGTCGCTGCCCTCTCTTTCACTCACTCTCTTACTCTCTCTTTATTCACTTAGTCGCTGCCTAACATTCACAGGCCCTGTCTCGACTTTAACAATCGCCATTAGTTAGTCATGAGAGAGTAAACGGCCAGCCCCATTATTTACACTGTATGAACACTGTATCATCTCATTAACACTGTATGAACACTGTATCATCTCATTAACACTGTATCGTCTCATTAACACTGTATGAACACTGTATCATCTCATTAACACTGTATGAACACTGTATTGTCTCATTAACACTGTATGAACACTGTATTGTCTCATTAACACTGTATGAACAATGTATCATCTCATTAACACTGTATGAACACTGTATTGTCTCATTAACACTGTATGAACAATGTATCATCTCATTAACACTGTATGAACACTGTATTGTCTCATTAACACTGTATGATCACTGTATCATCTCATTAACACTGTATGAACAATGTATCGTCTCATTAACACTGTATGAACACTGTATTGTCTCATTAACACTGTATCATCTCATTAACACTGTATGAACACTGTATCATCTCATTAACACTGTATCATCTCATTAACACTGTATGAACACTGTATCGTCTCAGTAACACTGTATGAACACTGTATCATCTCATTAACACTGTATGAACACTGTATCATCTCATTAACACTGTATTATCTCATTAACACTGTATGAACACTGTATTGTCTCATTAACACTGTATGAACACTGTATTGTCTCATTAACACTGTATGATCACTGTATCATCTCATTAACACTGTATGAACAATGTATCGTCTCATTAACACTGTATGAACACTGTATTGTCTCATTAACACTGTATCATCTCATTAACACTGTATGAACACTGTATCATCTCTCTCTCATCTCTCATCTTCAACCGCTTATCCGGGGTCGGGTCGCGGGGGTAGCAGCTCTAGCAGGGGACCCCAAACTTCCCTTTCCCGGGCAACATTAGCCAGCTCTGACTGGGGAATCCCAGGCGTTCCCAGGCCAGTGTGGAGATATAATCTCTCCACCTAGTCCTGGGTCTTCCCGAGGTCTCCTCCCAGCTGGACGTGCCTGGAACACCTCTCTAGGAGGCGCCCAGGTGGCATTCTTACAAGATGCCCGAACCACCTCAACTGGCTCCTTTCTATGCAAAGGAGCAGCGGCTCTACTCCGAGTTCCTCTCGGATGACTGAGCTTCTCACCCTATCCCTAAGGGAGAGGCCAGCCACCTTTCTGAGAAAACCCATTTCGGCCGCTTGTACCCGCGATCTCGTTCTTTCGGTCATGACCCAGCTTTCATGACCATAGGTGAGGGTAGGAACAAAGATTGACCGGTAGATCGAGAGCTTTGCCTTTCGGCTCAGCTCTCTTTTCGTCACAACGGTGCGGTGAAGCGAATGCAACACCGCCCCCGCTGCTCCGATCCTCCGACCAAACTCCCGCTCCATTGTTCCCTCACTCGCGAACAGGACCCCGAGGTACTTGAACTCCTTCACTTGGAGTAAGGACTCATTCCCTACCCGGAGTAGGCACTCCACCGGTTTCCTGCTGAGAGTCATGGCCTCAGATTTAGAGGTGCTAACCCTCATCCCAGCCGCTTCACACTCGGCTGCGAACCGATCCAGTGAGTGCTGAAGGTCACCGACCGATGAGGCCATCAGGACCACATCATCCGCAAAAAGCAGTGATGTGACCATCAGCCCACCGAACGGGAACCCCTCCCCCATGACTACGCCTTGATATCCTGTCCATGAATATTACAAACAGGATTGGTGACAAAGCGCAGCCCTGGCGGAGGCCAACCCCCACCGGGAACGAATCCGACTTACTGCCGAGGACACGGACACAGCTCATGCTTTGAGCGTACAGAGATTGGATGGCCCTGAGAAGAGACCCCCTCACCCCATACTCCCGCAGCACCTCCCACAAAAGATCCCGGGGTACCCGGTCATACGCCTTCTCAGATCCACAAAACACATGTAGACTGGATGGGCATACTCCCAGGCCCCCTCCAGGATCCTTGCGAGAGTAAAGAGCTGGTCCGTGGTTCCCCGGCCAGGACGAAAACCGCATTGTTCCTCTTCAATCTGAGGTTCGACTATTGGCCGAACCCTCCTTTCCAGCACTTTGGAGTACACTTTACCAGGGAGGCTGAGGAGTGTGATACCTCTGTAATTGGCACACACTCTCTGGTCCCCTTTTAAAGAGGGGAACCACCACCCCGGTCTGCCACTCCTCTGGCACTGTCCCAGACTTCCATGCAATGTTGAAGAGGCGTGTCAACCAAGACAGCCCTTCCCCACCCAAAGCTTTTAGCATTTCTGGACGAATCTCATCAGTCCCTGGGGCTTTGCCACTGTGGAGTTGTTTGACTACCTCAGCGACTTCCCCAGGGAAACTGACGATGACCCTCCATCAGCCTCCAGCTCTGCCTCTGTACTAGAGGGCGTGTAGGTCGGATTCAGGAGCTCCTCAAAATGCTCTTTCCAGCGCCCGATCACATCATCAGTTGAGGTCAACAGTGTCCCATCCTTACTGTACACAGCTTGGATGGTTCCCCGTTTTCCCCTTCTGAGGTGCCGAACGGTTTTCCAGAAGCATTTTGGTGCCGACCGAAAGTCCTTCTCCATAGCTTCTCCAAACTTCTCCCACACCCGCTGCTTTGCCTCTGACACGGCAGCGGCTGCAGCCCTTCGGGCCTGTCGGTACCCTGCAACTGCCTCCGGAGTCCCCAGGGCTAGCATATCCCTGAAGGCCTCCTTCTTCAGTCGGACAGCTTCCTGACCACCGTGGTCCACCACGGTGTTCTAGGTTACCACCCCTTGAGGCACCTAGGACCTTGAGACCACAGCTCACCGCCGCAGCTTCAGCAATAGAAGCTTTGAACATTGCCCACTCAGGTTCAATGCCCCCAACCTCCACAGGGATGCCTGAAAAGCTCCGCCGGAGGTGTGAGTTGAAGATCTTTCGGACAGGGGCCTCCTCCAGACGTTCCCAGTTCACCCGCACCACCCGTTTGGGCTTACCTGGTCTGTCCAAAGTCTTTCCCCACCCTCTGATCCAACTCACTACCAGATGGTGATCAGTTGACAGCTCTGCCCCTCTCTTCACCCGAGTGTCCAAAACATGCGGCCTTAGATCAGCCGATACGATCACAAAATCGATCATTGACCTTCGGCCTAGGGTGCTCTGGTACCATGTACACTTATGCGCCTCCTTATGTTCGAACATGGTGTTTGTTATAGACAATCCATGACTAGCACAGAAGTCCAATAACAAACGACCGCTCGGGTTTAGATCAGGGAGGCCGTTCCTCCCAATCACGCCTCTCCAGGTGTCTCCATCGTTGCCCACATGTGCGTTGAAGTCTCCCAGCAGAATGATGGAGTCCCCTACTGGAGCCCTATATAGGACTCCTTCAGGGTCTCCAAGAAGGCTGAATACTCCGAACTGCTGTTTGGTGCATAAGCACAAACAACAGTCAGAGTTTTCCCCCACCACCCTTAGGCGTAGGGAGGCAAACCTCTCATCCACCGGGGTAAACTCCAACACCGCCGTGCTCAGACGTGGGCTCGTGAGTATCCCCACACCAGCCCGCCGCCTCTCACCCTGGGCAACTCCAGAGAAGAACAGAGTCCAACCCCTATCCAGGGGTAAGGTTCCAGAGCCACGGTTGTGCGTAGAGGTAAGTCCCACCAGATCCAACTGGTATCGCTCCACCTCACGCACAAGTTCTGGCTCCTTCCCCCAGTGAGGTGACGTTCCACGTCCCCAAAGCAAGCTTCTGCCGCCCGGGTCTGATCCGTCGAGACCCCCACCTTCACTGTCACCCATATGACAGCGCACCCGACCCCTGCGGTTGTTCCTGTGAGTGGTGGGCCCACAGGATGGAGAGGAGAGAGATGCCACGTATCTCGTTCGGGCTGTGCCCGGCCGGGCTCCGTGGCAAACCCGGCCACCAGACGCTCGCTTTCGAGCCCGCCGTCTGGGCCTGGCTCCAGACGGGGGCCCTGGGCTTCCTCCAGGCAGGGTCTCGATCCTTTTCCCTCGATTTTTCATGGGGTCTTGGTGAACCATTCTTATGTATCATCTCATTAACACTTTATCATCTCATTAACACTGTATGAACACTGTATCGTCTCAGTAACACTGTATGAACACTGTATCATCTCATTAACACTGTATGAACACTGTATCATCTCATTAACACTGTATCATCTCATTAACACTGTATTGTCTCATTAACACTGTATGAACACTGTATTGTCTCATTAACACTGTATGAACACTGTATCATCTCATTAACACTGTATCATCTCATTAACACTGTATGAACACTATTGTCTCATTAACACTGTATCGTCTCATTTACACTGTATGAACACTGTATCGTCACATTAACACTGTATGAACACTGTATCGTCTCATTAACACTGTATCGTCTCATTAACATTGTATGAAAACTGTATCGTCTCATTAACACTGTATTATGTCATTAACACTGTGTTAGGGCAACGTGTTTGCCAATCACCTCCAACTTCCCACATTATAAGTCGTGTGGTTAGTGAATTTTAAAACTACCTCCTGTGTACACCGATACCTGAAACCCACACTATTGCAGGAGCAGAAGCTTTGCATCAATATTTGATGGTGTGTCAGTGGTAAGAGAGGCAGTTCTGTGGAAAGCTACAGTATCGCTGAAAAAAGTTAATGGAACATACAGTAGGTCAGGAAAAAGTGACTGGTTGAGGTGTGTTGCTGAGGGCTTTTGTTCACCTGTCATACAAACACACACTCTTTCCTCAAACTCTTTCGCATCTGCTCTTCAAGCTGAGTTCAGAACCAATGAATAGATAGACCAAATGGAGTTCGGTAATAATGTTTGAAAAGAAAAATGAATGAATATTTCTTTTCAGTTAAGAGCCTATCCCGTGTTTATGTTCCATCCTTGTTTTGATGGGGTATTTAGAAAGGATGGCTCTCAGTTTTTGTCCTCACTTCTCATTGGGTCAAGTGGAAAACAAATGTGTTGGTGCGTAGCACCCTCTACTGGTGTAATCATGTAAACGTTTGCATATTCAGATTCTGTTTAAACAGGTTTTTCTCTTGTCTGCAGGTGAATGGGGTCAACATAGAGGGAATGCGTCACGCCGAGGTAGTGGCTTTTATAAAGAACGGGGGGGATGAGACCAGCCTGTTGGTGGTGGACCCGGACACAGATGAACACTTCAAGAAGATTGCCGTCACCCCATTGGTCAGCCATGTCAAAGGTAGACATCCTCAACATCCTTGTTTCTAGTCAATTCACTCTATTACGGTTATGTGCAAAAAAAAGATTTCACTGCCAAACTAACTGTAATTGTTCCAGACTACGCAGGTCCATCCATTTCCAACGGCTCCCCCAGTCCTCAGATTAACGGCAGCTCCACGACCCGCTCCATCCGGTCACAGAACTCGGACCTGAGCAGCCTGGACAACAGCATGCAGGTTCCTACACATTTTTGGTTCACTTCCTGTCTGTTTACAATGCCAGTGTCCGAACTCAGTCAAAGTACGAGCCAGGTTAGATTACAGATGTGCGTGGTACCGCAACCCAAATTTAATTGTGCACTTTTTGTTATATAGAATTTTGTACACTTGGTTGGTTAATGAGGTTAACTGTGAGTTAATTAGGAGATGTACAGTATTGATCCAACATTTGGACACATTAATATATTCACTTAAAGCGTTTACAAACTTCTGACTGGTACTGTATTTCATTCAAAGACAGTACAGTAGCAGTTTTCTCTAACATTTTTGTCTTTTTTCCTTTAGCTCGACTGCCTTAAAGGCTATGGGCCATGTACTTGGTTTATAAACATATGTAAAAATGCCTGACTGGATGGAAAATGTCAAACTATTTGGACCTCAAACCATGATAAAAAAATGCACAAGAGGGAGAAAATATGAAATAAGTCTGAATTCTAGACATACATGTCCCCCTCATCTTATGGTACCTTCTGTTCACAAAATGCTGTCTAGTCATTGATGCATATTATGTTAAACAGTCCTCAAGCGTGTTGTTTAAAAAGAAGATGTGTCTTGATTCAGAATATTTCAAGTTATAAATTGCTTTCCTGTTCTGTTGCTCCTCGAAGCACATCTGTCAACAGATCAGTAGAAACTTGTGAAACAGAAATCAGAAATAAAAAAAAACAGGCAAAATAATATTATCCGTTTTTCTACACAAATCTGGGTGTTTGGCTGGAGAATGACGATGTGGTTCTGCCAAGAAATGTGTGCGAGTCTTAGGTGTTTGGGATTTGTTTCACACTGTCTTCCTCACTGCTAACCGTTGCCTTCTGTTGCTGTGTCTAGCTGGGTGAGGATCAGGCACGACGACTGATGGACCCTTTTGCAGAGATTGGTTTGCTGCTGAGCCCCACGGCGGCGGAGGCGAAGGAAAAGGCCCACGCCAAGAGAGCGAAGAAGAGGGCCCCTCAGATGGACTGGGACAAAAAGCACGAGCTCTTCAGCAACTTCTGAAAGACGTCTATCGTCCTTGGAGGTTGAAGGATCGGTGAAATGCGTCGGTGTACTGGCTGGGGTAGAATATACATTCGTCATTCAATATAAAGCGATACCCGGCTCCAATGATGTCACCTGAATACTCCACCAGCACTCTGCCTAATGGGAGAAAACAAGAATGACAGTTTCACTGGGGTTTTGGAAACTGTCCTTCCCGGCCACAAGTTCAACCTGGACTAAAACCCAATTCTGTTTTGCTTTCGCTGCTTCTGCAATTTTGTATTAACATTTAATCAAGCTTCCCCAATAGACTGGAAGGAACAATGGACTTGAGGCCAAGAACAAGAGATTGACTTTGATCCCCCATCTCTTCTTCAGTCCTCTTTTCCTCCCTCGTTCTATCCACATATCCTGAAGAGAGCGGGATTGGCTCTGAAAAATAGACTGCTGGACAGGAATAAGACTCTAAAGTGTCAAGATTAACAGTGTGTATGTAATTCTCCCATCATTCCCCTCTGTCCGTCATCTCCCTAAGTTCCATTCACATTCTTGTCTGCCGATAATTCCCTCCTCTCTGGACTGCCCTTGGGAGAGGTGGACTGTTTTTTTGTATTTTGAAATTTGATGATAAATCAACTATAAGGAAGTGTTAGCCGGACCAACTATGTGGTTTATTGGGAATGTGGACTGTGAGACTTTTGATAACACTGTGACTTAATCTGGACCTCTGAGGTCCGTTTGGACCATGTATGTCTGAAGAAGGAACAGAAGCCCAAAGATGGATATATCTCATCCTCCCATGATCCAATTGCATGACGATGCAACTCAGATTGAATGCATTTACCCATCAGATAAAGCACAAAGTAGAAGCTTAATAGCATTTATTCTATATCATCTCTAATATTGTATTTCTATCTTTCCATCCGTCGTCTTGTAATATCAGACCATGAATATATTTCTCCATTTGTTGGATATGAACTGGTATTCTTATATTATATAGTGTTTACATGCATAGACAATCCAAAGACTTACTCCATTCGATCCTGTTTGTCAATGTGACAAAACACAGACACATGACCCTCAAGCCTTTAGCTTTATTCAACTCAGTGATAGTCTATATAATGGAAATCTATCAGAGAAAACATTGAGGACATTCTTACCAGTCTTATATTGGTTTATATAGAATATATGTACTGTTTCTATCATGAAATCCTGACACAATTAGAATTGGAATCCTTATTTTAAATGTGGTTTTCTATGGCATTGTTAGTATTATACCAACCGGATCATCTAAGTCCGACCACATGTTGGGAATTACCGCAAGGTGACTGCACAGGAAAACTGACTATTGTTGGCATTTGATCAAAGCACATAAATGATGACCAAAATAGTTAGCGTGCTTTAACCAGGAACACAGTGCAGACCAATGCAATGTAAAATATCTGTTTGAATTCCATGCTATAAATCTTTGGGCTGGAGTGAAAAAAGCTGTTATTTTTCTTTTACACTTCCTGTGTTTTACACCAGGGGGTGCTAGAGTGGTTGTTTCAGGTTTCGCACAAAAACCAGATTAGGACTAGAAGCCACCAAACTACCAACAGATAGGTTCCATACAGACACGGGCTGTATATTTCTGCAAAATCCTGTTATTTCCAGAAATTATCATTCCAAAAAGACGTTTTGGGAAAATCGCAGGCATGTTCCGAACCTAGTTGGGACGTCAAAGCCATAAGAAATGATGATCCCCTTGGAATGAGATGACCATTTGAGATGCATGACATCTATTTCACTTATGTAAAGCCTTCAGTTATAATATGCTGTTCTAATCTAACATCGAGATTTCTTTATAACACATGAGCATCTATTTCTAGTTAAGAACATCTACAATGGTATATTAACAGTTATACAAATCCATAAAACCTTTTGAAATAATGCTGACAACTACAATTAAAATAACAATATGGACATTATAAGAAAGTATGGTGCAAGTGAGCTCAAAGAATCAATAAAGTTGTATTTCCATTCAGTGTTGATGTAATGTTTTGATAAGGTTTCAGTACGTTTGTGGTAAAAGTGAAATGGAAATCTTGTATTACCAGCTACTGGAGTCTTGCTTTGTTTTTTTCAATTTCACTTAAGAAGGGATAGATGCATTTTCCTTATTTTTATATATAGCCTGTCAACAAATTTAGGTTTTATCAGTCATTCTCAAGAGTTGTCGCACAACAAGTACCATAAGAGCACAAACTGGGACCGGGCTAAGAGCTACTCTGAGTTATTCTGAAGCAGTGTGGGTACAGTAGAGACCTAGTCTGGAGATCAGTCCCAGAGATGCTCTGTGATCTGATGAATGAGATCAGGGAGCTAGACGCTTACAGAAGATTAGGACTAGCATGGGATAGGATGAACACAGCTGACATAAAACAGACAGCATGAGGGCTAAAAGGAGGTTAGTATTAGCATAGAGTAGGATGAAGACCGCTAGTCTACACCGACGGAATGAGGGTTTACTGAAGAGTAGGACTAGCATGGGATACTATAAAGAGCGCTGAATTTGAAAACATCTGTTTACACACATAAAATATGATATGGATACATGGATGAGATTAAGACAAATGTGGGATGTAAGAACCAGGTGTAAACTGGGCTAAAGACACATCTCAGGGGTTGCAGGACTAACTGTCATTCACCCTCATATTGTGGTACGATATTGTGGTACGATCTCCACACACACTGGCACATTATATAAGAGACCTATGGAGATCTAAGGGGAGGTTTGTCTGTGCCATCAGTTGTTCCTATCTACCCAGAGGTTGCATTCAATACGTCCCTCATTCACAACGAAAACGGGTGTAGATCTATGATGGTTTTATGCCTTTAACATAATAATGTAATAATTGTCATTATGGACAGAGAGATCTCTTCCCCATTCACCGCTCAGGCTCCAAGCAGGTATGAATGCTGGTCCGGGTTGGATTATTCATGCTGCGATAGGATCTGAATGCGGGCTACGCAGGTCCCTGGTTGGGCTGACTCACAGGTTAGTTCTGGAACCAATGTGTTCACATTAGGGTTTGTCTCATGTAGTTCTGGAACCAATGTGTTCACATTAGGGTTTGTCTCATGTAGTTCTGGAACCAATGTGATCAAATGAGGGTTTATCTCATGTAGTTCTGGAACCAATGTGTTCACATTAGGGTTTATCTCATGTAGTTCTGGAACCAATGTGTTCACATTAGGGTTTATCTCATGTAGTTCTGGAACCAATGTGTTCACATTAGGGTTTATCTCATGTAGTTCTGGAACCAATGTGATCAAATGAGGGTTTATCTCATGTAGTTCTGGAACCAATGTGTTCACATTAGGGTTTATCTCATGTAGTTCTGGAACCAATGTGTTCACATTAGGGTTTATCTCATGTAGTTCTGGAACCAATGTGTTCACATTAGGGTTTATCTCATGTAGTTCTGGAACCAATGTGTTCACATGAGGGTTTATCTCATGTAGTTCTGGAACCAATGTGTTCACATTAGGGTTCATCTCATGTAGTTCTGGAACCAATGTGTTCACATGAGGGTTTATCTCATGTAGTTCTGGAACCAATGTGTTCACATGAGGGTTTTTACTTTTGCTTCTCATGACATATTATGCTACCTGACAGATGTATATACTTTTTATATATACGGCAGGCTGCATTTTTTTCTATAAAGTGTTACAATCTGGTTCTCGAATGCATGATCTCACTGACATCCTCATTTTCTCTAAGAGTCAAATCACGGCGTACATTGTTTTGTAATATGATGTTTTTTGCATGTCTTCGATGTATTTTCAACCAGAAAAAGGACTTTTCAACACCCTATCATGTTGTTGATCCTACTTTTTTTATTTACTGAGCTGGAATCATTTGTTTCGTGAGCTAATCTGCAGCCGAGACTCCAACTTACCAACTGTGTTTCTCATCTACTCCTCTCTCCCCCTCTCTACCCCTCTCTACTCCTCTCTCCCCCTCTCTACACCTCTCTAGTCCCCTTTCTCCCCCTCTACTCCTCTCTCCCCCTCATCTACCCCTCTCTACTCCTCTCCCCTTCTCTACTCCTCTCTAGTCCTCTCCCCCCCTCTCTAGTCCTCTCTCTCCCTCTCTCTCCCCCTCTACTCCTCATCTACTCCTCTCTCCCCCTCTCTCCCCCTCATCTACTCCTCTCTCCCCCTCTATTCTTTCTCCCTCTCTCCTTCATGGTGACCTTTACCCCTCCATCCCACAGGATTATGAGTGCTGGCGTATGGATATACTCTATTGCCAGAATGATCTTGTGCGTCCAGCTGCCGTGAGTCCTCAGCTCTGTTAGATGTCACCCGGGTCCCGGGAGTGTTTTTTCTAGAAGGGTGTGTGTTAGTGTTCGAGAGAGTGTTTGCCTGTGTTCGGTCTAGTGTGAAATAGTCCCAAAGAATGTGTGGGTGTTTAATTGTCTACCGCTGCAGTTTGTTGCTACTAGACATGCAGCACTGACTGAATTACCCGTTTGTAGAGTCTGTGTGTCCGGCTTTCCCAGAAAACCAGTAATATAAACGTCATAGGTCAGTGAAAGGTTAAGCTAGGGGTCAAACAGACACAACAAAGTAATGACATGTTTACGTTCATTGTAGCAACGCCGCTTTGACTGAAAATACAATTTAGCATTTCTTTCTTTTCAAACCATTTTATTAGATCTGATGTCTGGTGAATGTGAAGAAGGTTTACATAATATAAACTAAACAACATTAAAAGAAAATTAGCCAGGTCGTTCAAACATTGAATAATGACCGTTTTTGTATTCAGTAAAATAATTATTGATCTCGTCTTCTCCACATTAATTAAACACACAGAACCGTCGAAATGAAATATTGACAGTTGTCAATCATACGTCAAGTATTCAAATAAATCTGTGAGATCACGCTGGACAGTTGTCTTGCAGTGTTGGCATGGTGATGAAATGTACACATGGGCATCTGCTGTGTGACAGTTATGTGCAGAAGATATGGAGAGATATCTGGAAGAGGTGAGGCCATTCCACTGTAATGACAACAAACAACCAAGGCACGGCTTTGTCTAAATAACTTACCAAAGTTGTTAAGATTGACAAAGTCAACATGAACCCACAAAATATGTACAATTGATTTGACAGTCTTTATGCCTATATTAATATATTCAGACATTGAAACCACCAAAAATGTTTAATGTATTTAACAAAAACAACAATACACATTTATTTCGCTAGGTGGCGCAACCGCAACAGTAAGATCTAGGCTAAACCAGCTTTTACTATCCTGGTTATGACCAGAAATCCCTGTTAGGAAGGTAAACTAAGACGGTAAACTAACATTTCACCTTATATGGATCTCACCAGTCCCAAGGGGAAAAAGGCAACTGTTGCTTGGGGGTTAGGTTTACGGTAAAGGTTACATCTGGGTTTATGGATCGAATAAGGGTTAAGGTTTACTATTTAGGATTGCAGTTCAAGTTCAGTTAATTCGATCATTCAATTACAGGAAATGCACTTGATTTAAAAAAACCAATGCTTAGTCCACTCTTATCTTCTTTCAAAAACTGCGGAAAACTAAAAGCACAATGAAAAACATCGCAAGTTTAAAAGGTTACAGTGAGAATCAGGTCATTAATTTGATATTAGCAGGACATCAAATGTCTGCGTGAGAGCGTGTTTTTCAGGTTTCAACCCTGCTTTTCCACCTTCCAAATGAAATGCATATTTTTTCCACGCTCACTGAGAGGTAATACAACGCCACACTGGGACACATTAGATGCCACCCCCAGAGGCGATGCTGGAGAATGGTTACGTTCTGGCTCTGACGCCAGGCAGAAACATCAAAGATACGCGAGTTCAAAGCAGGCAGCAATAAAGCAGAGCGGTAAAAAAAAGCAGAAGAGATCCACAGGTGGGCATTGTCTGTGCAGGCTCTATGCAGGCTCTGTGCAGGCTCTATGCAGGCTCAATGCAGGCTCTATGCAGGCTCTATGCAGGCTATGTGCAGGCTCTGTGCAGGCTCTGTGCAGGCTCTATGCAGGCTCCGTGCAGGCTCTATGCAGGCTCTGTGCAGGCTCTATGCAGGCTCTATGCAGGCTCTATGCAGGCTCTGTGCAGGCTCTATGCAGGCTCTATGCAGGCATGTTTAGCCTCCATTGTCAATGGGTTTTAGGTGATGCTCGCTTTTACTCAGTTTGTCTATTTTATTACTCTCTGCATCTCTCCCTTTGCAAACATCTCTCTGGGTCTCTGTTTCCGGCTTCCTTCTCTGTCTCTTTGGTTTTTATCTCACTGTCTCACTAGCTGCCTGTCTCACTGCCTGCCTGTCTCACAGTTCCTTCTCACTTTCATACTGTCTCTGTCTGGAGTTCCACCTATTCAGCAGAGCCCCGGTAATGCCAGCAGGAGAAACTAGAGCCATGCAGGGAAACCAGGATAGGGGGGTAGGAAGGGCGGGATTCTCTGTCTCCATGGTAATGGTGTTTTTGTTAGCGATGTGTGAGTCAGCCGAGCGGTGAGTCACAGTCAGGAGGAAACACACTGAGGCACTTCACACACACACGCACGCACACGCACACAGACACACACACACACACACACACCCACGCACACGCACACACACACACAGACACACACACTGTGAGCTGACATAAAATCTCAATCTCCGAGACGCCAAATAAGGACACCTACACCAACATGCCCAGAGAGAGGGAGGGAACAGAACGGGAGTTTGGGGTCGAGCGGAGAACGAGAAATGACCAGGAGGAAGAGATCCAGGAGAGAAACGGCCAGACACAATAAGGGAGGGAGAGTCAGGGAGACAGAAAGGGCAAGTGCAAGTAGACAAATATGGATGAATGGATTAAAGAGAGCCCAGAGGCACCCATAATGAGGGAGGAGGGGCGGAAACGACACGCCCTGCTAGTGTACACCCTGGTTAAGCTGACTAATCCTGCACTTTAGGGATTGTCCTTCGTCCACCCAAGCAGCGAGGCACCGTGGGGCGCGGTAGAGAACAATATAACACAGATAAGGGCTGTTCTTAGAAACATTTACTTCTAAGTCCTCTTGCTGACATTCTTTGGAAGTACGAGTTAAAGCGGTGAATCATTTCCCACACATGAAATTCAAACCTGGGGTTAAATCGGGACGGAACCGACGGGGTGTTCTGACACGCTCTGGGTCGGCGGGAGGAAAAAACATCCTATGTAATTAAAACAATGTGATTTAACCGCCCATCTTTTGCTTGGATTTGCTTGCAGTCTGAACCATATTTTCTGGCATTTTATAGGGCCTCCCAGGCGTTACCTGTAGTAGAGGAGAAAGCTCAGCATTAAACGTGAACGTCAGTGAGTGTAGAGGACAGAGCCACAAACTCAGACATGAAATCTACTCTGTTATTTTTAACCATGCTAGCTAAGTTTACCCTCCTTTTAAGCAAACCTATTATAATAAATTCGATAATCAGATGTAAAATACACCCCTGATAATGTAATAATAAGGTTTGTTCAGCAAATTATGTTCAAATGGAACTTGCTCGTTAGTTGTTCCGCATGACGTTTATTAGTTCAATTATGCTGAGTGATTATGAGTGGGTGATTATTTTTTGTGTATTTTGTTGTGAATTTGCTTGGCGGATGAGAATGAGCTTTCACTTTTTTCCTTTTAAGGACACAGCAGTGATATACAGTGTGGTTTTCTTGTTAGGGCTAGTCCAATGGCTGCATACCATGTAGAGATATCTACACCATAAACTATGGAGGAGAGGGATATTCCTCTGTTATTTCTACAGAGCTTCATCATTGACAGTTCAGCAACTGTGCTCTTTAACAGGGACATATGTCAATCTGTGTAACTGTATCCTTATGGGGGAAGTCACTTTTGTTCAAAAAAGTCTCTATCATCTATATGTTCCAGCTTCCACTGAATTGCTTCTCGTTCCACAAGCCCGGGAAAAATACAGAACACCAAAACACACACACGTCTGCATGCACAGACACACATATTACTGTCCTGGATTTCCTCTGGGGGTTTGTGGGTAACGTGTGTAAGCTGATGTGTATAGAGTACACAGGGACATCAACCATTTAAATATAAGTCCCAAATGTTCAGTTACAAGCCATTTTACATTTTACTTTTTTGTATAATTGATTTGTATTTTGAGATAAAAAAAAAGGTATTCTTATTTTTTTGGAAAATCTTCTGAGAGAGAAAATTGAGAAATTAGAGAGTGTGCTGAAATGATGCAGGCCGAAATCAAACCCACACACAGCGGTAGATATGTACATTAGAGGCAGCTGCCAAGACCCCTGGCCACCCCGGGCATGGAAAATATATTTATGACATTGCGTGCGTGCTGGGCTCCTCATGACTTACAATAATTATAATTTGTGCTTTATATTAAATACAACAAATGCCATGCTGTGCGATCATTTACACTTTCATTTTCAGTGTTGAATATCAAAGATAATGTCCAACATTAAGTTCACTTTGTGAAATTAGCTAAACAGTACGGTAATGTTTTTATTCCCCCTTCTATTCTATTCTGCTCTACACTACTCTTCAATGCTGTATACATACTACATCTTACTGTTCTCTACTCTGTTATATTATTTTTCGACTGAACTTGATGATATTGCTGTATGTAATTGCTAAGATATGCTGTATTATACTAATGTACTATACTGTTATTAAACTCGTTATTCTACTGTATTACATTCAACTGTACTCTAACATACTTTACTCCACTCCACTTTTCACTCCTGTACTCTAACATACTTTACTCCACTCCACTTTTCACTCCTGTACTCTAACATACTTTACTCCACTCCACTTTTCACTCCTGTACTCTAACATACTTTACTCCTCTCCACTTTTCACTCCTGTACTCTAACATACTTTACTCCACTCCACTTTTCACTCCTGTACTCTAACATACTTTACTCCTCTCCACTTTTCACTCCTGTACTCTAACATACTTTACTCCTCTCCACTTTTCACTCCTGTACTCTAACATACTTTACTCCTCTCCACTTTTCACTCCTGTACTCTAACATACTTTACTCCTCTCCACTTTTCACTCCTGTACTCTAACATACTTTACTCCTCTCCACTTTTCACCCCTGTACTCTTACTGTCACTCCACCTCCTTTATACAATTACAGGGAAGTCATTTAGCAAAAGCTCTTACACAGGACCACTTACAGTAAGTAGTAAGTGCATGCATTCTTATAAAATGCTGCTGCTAATTCTATCAACCTCTCAATTCCTCTCCTTCAACAGAGGTATAGACAACCATGGCTAGTGATATGAAACAGACACACACTGACTAAACTGTTGGAGATAATGAGTGTTTACTTGGATTCTAGCCTGCGTATGCATTGTGTGTGTGTGTGTGTGTGTGTGTGTGTGTGTGTGTGTGTGTGTGTGTGTGTGTGTGTGTGTGTGTGTGTGTGTGTGTGTGTGTGTGTGTGTGTGTGTGTGTGTGTGTGTGTGTGTGTGTGTGCGTGTGCGTGTGCGCGTGCGTGCGCGTGTATGTGAGATCATACAAGCCATTTGACTAAAAAACAGAGGAAGTCACAGAGCAGTTGTGACACACAGATGATCTCAGACAGTTGAATGGAGGAAAAGGAACTCAATGTGGCTGCTTTTAGACCACCCCTTCATCCTCTCATTCAATTGGACAAATGGCCTAATAGTTCCTGTTCTATGTTTCTATCTGCAGTTCTCTTTTTTTATGAGTTACTGTTGGGTTGAGAGGCTCGTTTCACTTCAAGTTTTATTAAAATCTTACAAGGTCACTGTCTGTCTCAACAAATCAAAATGTCATTTAAAAGGGAACTAAGTAACTCTTTGGGTTAGATAAAATAATTTCTTATCTTTGACACCAACCCTTGGCGTCTACACTTTGTGCTGTACAACATTAAACACCCTCCAAAGATATCTTCCTTGGTGTTTAATTCATTGAATCATTACTTCTTGTTATCGTGCTTGAATGTCGTTGAGCTAGCAGGCTATTTTTATTTATTATTGCTTGCTTTGGCAGGACAGGCTGATAACAGATTGATTTGAGCATTTCTAATGGTTTGCATGAATACGCAATAAGCCGTTTGCACATATTCCAGGTTGGGTGTGTGTTCCTGGGCTCTGGCCGATGCCCTGAGCAGGTCCCGAATACACCTGCTGTGTCTCCACTTGACATTGCTATTTTGAGCAAGGTGGTGTGTTCTTAATTAGTGGGACTGTCAGATTGAAGACGCTTCATCGGTTATCCATAGACTGGTTTCAGAGAAGATACTCCCGTCCAGACTCCGCTCAGAGGAGATACTAATGTCCAGACTCCGTTCAGAGGAGATACTAATGTCCAGACTCCGTTCAGAGGAGATACTAATGTCCAGACTCCGTTCAGAGGAGATACTAATGTCCAGACTCCGTTCAGAGGAGATACTAATGTCCAGACTCCGTTCAGAGGAGATATTAATGTCCTCCTTTCAGAGGAGATACTAATGTCCAGACTCCTTTCAGAGGAGATACTAATGTCCAGACTCCTTTCAGAGGAGATACTAATGTCCAGACTCCGTTCAGAGGAGATACTAATGTCCTCCTTTCAGAGGAGATACTAATGTCCAGACTCCGTTCAGAGGAGATACTAATGTCCAGACTCCGTTCAGAGGAGATACTAATGTCCAGACTCCGTTCAGAGGAGATACTAATGTCCAGACTCCGTTCAGAGGAGATACTAATGTCCAGACTCCGTTCAGAGGAGATACTAATGTCCAGACTCCGTTCAGAGGAGATACTAATGTCCTCCTTTCAGAGGAGATACTAATGTCCAGACTCCGTTCAGAGGAGATACTAATGTCCAGACTCCGTTCAGAGGAGATACTAATGTCCAGACTCCGTTCAGAGGAGATACTAATGTCCAGACTCCGTTCAGAGGAGATACTAATGTCCAGACTCCGTTCAGAGGAGATACTAATGTCCTCCTTTCAGAGGAGATACTAATGTCCAGACTCCGTTCAGAGGAGATACTAATGTCCTCCTTTCAGAGGAGATACTAATGTCCAGACTCCGTTCAGAGGAGATACTAATGTCCAGACTCCGTTCAGAGGAGATACTAATGTCCAGACTCCGTTCAGAGGAGATACTAATGTCCAGACTCCGTTCAGAGGAGATACTAATGTCCAGACTCCGTTCAGAGGAGATACTAATGTCCAGACTCCGTTCAGAGGAGATACTAATGTCCAGACTCCGTTCAGAGGAGATACTAATGTCCAGACTCCTTTCAGAGGAGATACTAATGTCCAGACTCCGTTCAGAGGAGATACTAATGTCCAGACTCCGTTCAGAGGAGATACTAATGTCCAGACTCCTTTCAGGGAGATACTAATGTCCTCCTTTCAGAGGAGATACTAATGTCCTCCTTTCAGAGGAGATACTAATGTCCTCCTTTCAGAGGAGATACTAATGTCCTCCTTTCAGAGGAGATACTAATGTCCTCCTTTCAGAGGAGATACTAATGTCCTCCTTTCAGAGGAGATATTAATATCCAGACTCCTTTCAGAGGAGATATTAATATCCAGACTCCTTTCAGAGGAGATACTAATGTCCACGGCATAACATTTGAGTTTCAGTCAACCGCTGTGGTTGCTACAGTATTAATTGAGGAACATGGTTTCCACAAACACTTAAAAGTGTGTTGTTTTAAACACACAAACATATTGCTGTCAGCTAAATCATATTATTACCATCAACTTCTACCTCACCACAATAATCATCATCATCCTAAATATGATGACTCATCACCAAGTATTGTTAAGATTTCGCTAGAAAGCCAATTTAGATAGCTGCCCTCGGACAGCCTCGGTAATCATTTACAACATGACCACATACCTGAAAGGAATATGCCCACCACTGTATCAATCAGTGAGATTAGTAAGTGTAGGGTTCTTGACCTGTGCCGTGGTGGGAGGTGTATTTGTGTGTGTGTGTGTGTGTGTGTGTGTGTGTGTGTGTGTGTGTGTGTGTGTGTGTGTGTGTGTGTGTGTGTGTGTGTGTGTGTGTGTGTGTGTGTGTGTGTGAGAGTCAGTGCATGAGACTGTGTCTGTTCGCCACAGGAAACATGGTTTAGAGGCCAGGATAATAATTCATTACAGTTGGGGCTTTCCGTAACGCAAGCAATGACTTTGGGAATGTAAATAGTTGTAACTGTAATAGATTATGTGCCGATCTAATAAAACATAAATGTATGTAATTTCCAATCTTTATTTTTACTGCTACCAGGTTGATGCCAAAGCATTGACAAGCACATTACCCTGTATTATAAAATCGATGATAGAAAAAGTGTGTTCATTAATATTTGGTAAATATATATAATAAATGTTTTCATGGTTCCCAATTGAAATTTCTCTCAGATTTTTCTCATTTATTTCATTTAAAAATCATTATATCATTATTTAATATGTTTCACAAAAGCAACCCAGTGGGACAGGAAAAATCAAAGACACCAGTGTCTGCAATTAACCGAAGTACCCTAAAGCTCCACTAGATGTCTGTAAACTTTACAAGTTTCCAGTAACATACCCTCCCGATAAAATCCCAGACAGGATGGGGTAGAGAATGGGGAGGATGGAGAAAAAATGGATGTAGGAAAGAGATGGAAGGAAGAGGGGGAGGCAGAGATATAAAATATAAAAGAATATAAAATAAACAGGGAGAAAGGAAAAGAGGAGAAATGTTTAGAGTGAGACAAAAATAATAACAGAAGGCCAGTGAATGACATCAACCATGTTTCACCAATTCACTTTTCAATCAGACTATCTTTACAGGAATGGTCATGTAGAAGCGTCCAACAGGACCAACGTTCGCCAATATGAACATCCCACAGCACATTATGAGTGGTTTAGCCAAATCAGCACATTGTAAAATGTTTACAGGACAACTGAGCTGCCATGAAATATTCTTAATGAGAGGAACTACCTAGCCAGCAGTAATGATACCTGTCGTTCTTGCAGCATCTTAGGGCAGGTGGCATGCATTTACCATTTCTGTGAGGTAAGCTACCAAGTTACATCAACATTTCTACTGATTTTGTTACATTCGTTGTCTAATATCTTTCAAAATGTAGTGATTAAATTATTACTAGGTATGCTTTGATAGGCCACATAGCAACGATTAAATAACTAGTCAAGCTGTCATGGTGCCAGTGAATAATCATAGTCTTACTCAACGATGTTGGCAATTGATTATGACAACTGCAGCAAATACTTACATTTGATAGCTAAAAAAAACTGTTCCAAACAGCTCACAAAACAAATCCGGTAGCTAGCTGCTAAGCTTGTCTTTGTATTTTAAGTGGCTTTGTCAAGATAGACTTATGTAGAGGTAAATTGTTTGTGTATATTATCAAACCTCAGAAATATCACAATAGTTGGAACCATGCTTGACAGTAATTGGTCTTCCTAAAACATATTCCAAACGGACTACTTTAGTGGCAGGGTTTAACAAACAGGAACTTTTAAAGCAGATAGTAATCCCTGTGAGGATAGAATTTGGACTGGGACGAATATGGATAATAAATGTGTCTGAAAAGTAAGCACAAAGTGGAAGGTTTCAAGATTTAGGGAGGAGAGAGAAAAGAGGGAAATCAAGCACAGAAAACCAGGGTAGGAGGGAGAGGAAGGTGGTCATGTCTGGATATATTTAGCCAGTAAAGGAGGAGAGGGCGGTCTGTACTAAGGGGGTTTTCCAGCTGATTATATTTAGACTTGGACGCCACAAAAAACCCGGAAAGAAACGGAATGATGTACATACAGTAGGACCACCAGTCTGATGTAACGCTGTGCAATAAGGGCCACACACACACACACACACCCACACACACACAAACACATACACACACACACACTGCATAAACACACACACACACACACACAAACTGCATAAACACACCACACACACACACACACAAACTGCATAAACACACCACACACACACACAGACAAACTGCATAAACACACCACACACACACACACACACACACACACACACACACACACACACACACACACACACTGCATAAACACACCACGCACACACACACACAAACTGCATAAACACACCACGCACACACACACACACACACTGCATAAACACACCACGCACACAGTGCATAAACACACCATGCACACACACACACACACACACACACACACACACTGCATAAACACACCACGCACACGCACATACTGCATAAACACTGCTGATGAACTACACCAATACACAACTTCCATCAACCACTCAGGGCCAAATGCTTTTGCTAAAAAGTTGACAAAGAAATAAGGAGAGACATATTTTACATTGTCCAATACAACATGAGCCCCTGCTTTAGTGTTACCAACTCCCTTAGGCCCTTCAATGTGTCCACCGTCACTCAACCGCCCAACACCACAAACACAGCAGACAGCAAGAACTGTTGGGCCGCAATCTACACCTCTGTGTTTTTACCAGAAAAGCAGCTAACCGGGTGAAAATGAGAGAGTAATAGAGAGACAGCTGAAAAAGCAAGGCTAATAATAATAAGACCAAAACTAAGCAGTCTCTGTAGCATTAACGATAATAGCACGCATGCTGGCCGGAGAGGCATAGAGCAGAGAGCGAGAACCGAGCCGCAGTGACGCCATTGTGGTTCCAGAGCACTTCCTGTCTCAGCGCTGCCGCAATGTTTGTGTCGTGTCTCCATGGTGACGGCCAACACATAAATACCAGAGAAAGACGGAGTGAGAGGGGGAGGGTGGGGGAAAAGAGTGGGTGACTGTTAGAGAAAGAGATAAAAAATGAACAAAAGAGAAAAGAGGGAGTGGGAGAGAAAAGGGTGGAGAAAAAAGAAAGATATAGGAAATGATAGAGGGAGAAAGAGAAAGTAGATGACAGAGCGAGAAATAAAGTTAAGAGGGAAAGGAGTGAGGGGCAATAATGAGAGTAAAGGCATAATTAAGTGAGTGAAACAGAGCAAAGAAGAGAAAACAAACTCCTCACTGACCAACTCAAGTGGACACAACTTGTCGTGACGGTCCTGAGTTTATTATCCTGCTCTGAGTCTGGACAGCATTCTGTTGGCTGGTACCAGTAAAACGTCTGACTCTAAGAAACCTGGTCTGGTTCTGGCCAGAGAACACGGGTAGTGCAAGTCCTTTGAAGGACATTTCAGAAAGGTTTAAAATAATAACCCTTTTTTAATGATTCATCAAATAACCATTTGAAGAAGCTTTTTTACAATTCTCTGTGAATCACCCTCAACGGATCATCTAATAACAATGTATTTTGTGTAGTTCAAATATTTAATATATACAGTTCATTCCCGAAAGTACCAGATCTGCAACCTTGTTCCACTTTTTCTGACGTTACAGTCTTATTATAAAATATATCGGAAAAAAATTCCTCATCTATCAACAAAGAATAATGACAAAGTGTAAATAGTTTTTTTGCCATTTTATGCAAATGTATTTCAAAATTATTAAACATAACTATTACATAAGTATTCAGAGC